>RJWH01010848.1:0-14776 GCA_004363575.1 Solenodon paradoxus | reverse complement strand
CTCTCCAGCTGCGACCGACACCGACGTCTCAGGCTGAATCACCTGCAGCTCCTGACCCCACGCTCCTGAGGGGAGACACAGCGGTTACTTCCTCCTGTGACGTGACCCTGGAGGTTTTCTCAGCGTTTATGCACAAGGACTTGCGCTGGCCGCGTGCACCCGTGACGGCAGCGCACAGCCTGTCTCAGCTCGCGCACCCTCTCTGGACTCGTGACGGGGTGCGCTAGAAACGAGGGGACTGGGCGCATAGAGGGTAAGTCGTGTGGCAGGGACAGGGTATGGGTGGCTGAGCCCTGTGGAAGTGGCGTGCTTCACCAAACATTTCTGCTGTCCTTCTCCTGGGTTCCTGAGGGCGCACTTTCTGTCATTTGCATTGGTGGGACCAAGAGATGTTTGCAGAGGACTGAGTGTGGGCAAGAGTTGACTTGAGGCGGGTCAGGTATTTCAATACAGAAGCTTGTGGACCCACTTCCCTGGGCCACGGAGATGCACATGCTCATAACCGGGTCTCTCCATCCCCCGGAAATGAGTGACAGGGAGATGCAGATCTCCCAGCATGTGAGAAAAGTGTCAGAGAAGAATCAAATATGGTGTCACGACCTGGAATATTTTTCTCAAAGCAGGTTTTGTTTTATTAGTTTCTTAAACAGTCGTCTTATCAAATTGCCAAGACATAGTTCCTTAAAAGAACATAAATTTCCTTTAATAGAGGAAAGGTTGTCTGTATTCCACATAAAATATACACATATATGTGTATGTCTGTCTATATATGTGTGTTTGTTTATATATATATAACGCACATATATATAAATAACTGGAATATTTTTCATTTCTCTAGGTAAGGACATCTGTTACATCAAATAACACTGATAAATCCTGAAAACATTTTGCATCATAAAGTCAGTTAAATACAAAAGAAAAATACATGATTCCAATTATATGAAATGCCTAGAATGGGGATGTTTTAGGGACAACTTACGAGGGAAATAGTAAGAGGAAGTGTTGTTCAATGAGCACAGAGTTTCTGCTGACGACGTGGAGAATGTTCTGGATATGTGTGGTAGTGACATTGTCACAGAATTGTCACTCTTCTTAATGCCACTGAATTGTATCTTCAAAAATGACTTGAATGGAAAATTTCATGTTATCTTCATTTTCCCACAATAAACAAATATGTAATAACACAAATGAAAACTCCATGTAGAGCCTTTGACTTGAAATAAATGTGTCAAGGTAACGATAAATGTGGGCTTCCAGAGACTCGAGAAGCAGAAAAAAAGATAATTTCAATGTTGAGAGTGAACCACAGGATCAGAATCTGATTTCAAATGTTTTTTTCACAAAACAGGCTTTGGTTGATGATGTTTAGACAATGAATTATGGTTTGAGAGATATTTATTTAACTGCAGATCAGGACTTTCAAGTTTGATTTCACCGTCTTTGTGATCAGCTAAGTTCCGCAGACACAGAGACGTAGAAAACACCTTAGTATTTGAAGTGTCCTAAGAAGCGTGGTTGATGAGCAAGGTCTGTTTAGGATGAGAAACCTGTTATTGGATTCAAGTAAATCCAGGGTGTTCTTCTATTTTTCAGCTTTTCCTCAGAAGATATTTATTGGTCACCCTGTCAGCAGTGTGTGGTAACCCCCACCCACTCAGTGCCATTTGTCACCACAGGCCTGCTCATGAGTCCTGCCGTTGCAGCGCAGACTCTCGGTGTGTCAGGAGCATTGGTGTTTGGGTGTTAAGTCTGAAGAGGACTGGAGAAGTGTTTGGGGAAGCTGAACTGATGTGACAAAGTTTGAAGACACAGGCATGAACATGGATGGAGAAATGGCGGGAATAGAGACCTCAGAGGAGAGATGGGCAGAGTGAAGAGTTGGGGCGATATTACCTGCCTCCTGTCATCGAGACTCCTCATGTTCTCATGGGTGGTCCTGGACTTTTCCTTGAGTTCCCCTTGTATATCCTCATGCCACGCTATGTGTTCCGTGGATGGACATAACCATCTCACAGGTAACACATCCAGAGCCCATCTCTTGACCTTTCAGAGCTGCTGTCTGTATCTCAATGTCAGTACCGTTATTTTTCCAGACGCATAGGTCCCGAACTTTGGGCATCTTAATCACCCATTCCAAATCTCGTGCATCAGCACAGCATGCAGCCCAATTTGACTTGTGCGCCTGTGTCTGTTCACTACTGTCTTGGTGCTGCCATTTTTTCTTTACATGGTTGAATATCTTTTCAAAGCTCTATTCTTGCTGTAACAGGCAAGTTTCATGCAAATGCATAATAATCTAAAAGTCAAGTCAAATCCTGTCACTTCTCTTTTCTGAACCTTGCAATAGTGAACATTTCCGTTGTAAAAAAAGCCCAGATCCTGGAACACAACAGAGAAGTTCTGTTCTCTGTCAGGAAGACTCTTCCCCCAAAAGATGACAAGGCTCATCTCAACTTTCCTTTAACCACTGCTCACATCTCCCTACTTGGTGATGTCCCCCTAGAACACTCCTTTAACATTCATCCCGCAGTACAGATTCTCCCAATTTACTCTTCTGGCAATATTTTAATTCTTCCTTAACATGTATCATCTTCTTAATATGGAATACTATTTACTATTTATTTCTCTTTTCACTGTCATTTTCATAGGATAGAAGATACATCCGTCTACTACTTCTTTTATTCACCGCTACCCCCTGAAGTACCTGTGACCCCGTGGCTCGTAGTGGGTATCTCACAATTATTTGTGTGACTTGTGGATGCCTGGTGTGAGTCCTCCCTGTGAACTGATGTGTTTTGAGTGGTCATTTTGGGAAAGTTGTATTCACTATTTTCTCTCTGCGGAGGATGGTGAAGAACAAAAGCCACTTTCAAACTGCAGGAGGCAGAGGAACCCAGGGGAAAACAACAAAACCCCTCTTTCCTGTACTTACTATTCAATATCCCTGTTGGTTGGAAGGACAGTTACGACATCTGAGAAGACTGATGGCCAAACCCCGAGCACTACTCAAATAGCCTGGGTTCTCACCACAGCGCCGCCTTTATCACTGCGTGACTTGAGACTCTGTTTTCTTACCTATCAGGTGAGGGGCACAGCAGTGACTGTCCTAGAGATAATGGTCACATACACATGTGTCAGATGTCTGAGACTTAGAGGCGTCAGCTGACACTGGTGAAGCAGATGGGATGTGGGTGTGAACACATATATGGAACTACAGGCCAGGCCTCATACCTCGTCTCCTCTTCTTCCCCTCTCCCCTGCAGCAGGAAGACTCCAAGAGGCTGATATCCAGTGTTATATACGTTTACGCTAACGCGAGGTTTGCCTGTGTCAGTCTTCGGGGGAAGGAAAGGGGTCAGTTTTGAGAAGTGAAGATGGAGGGAGTGTGAGTGAGAAAGGAAAACAAAACCTCTATTCACTGCACATTGCATGTAAAATGAGAAATGATTTCAATAAATCTGTCATGAAAGCCTATTCACCAGTCGGGTGTGTTCTTACTCACACCCAGTTTACCGCTTACACAGACATACACAGCATTTCACAAATATCTACAAAAGTGTGACCTACTTGTCGTGTTAGAATGCTGTGTTGAGAAATGACTGTCACATGTATTAAAAGCTGAGTAAAAATATTGGGTACTCGGCACAATTAATGTATCGTGAACAAAGACCGAGATAAATAAAGGACACCGTGCAGCAGGAAGAGATGTGAGTTAGGATCAGTGAATGGAGGCCCCGTGGGTGGGACGTCTATTAATCAGGGTCCTCTGGAGGGTTCCGAGCAGTGAAATGTCAGTCATGGCAAAATGAAGACACAGAATGAGTCGTGCAGTTTTCTGGGGGAAGATAAGTTTCTAAAATGCACAGAGGAATGAAGTGGTGATCCTTTAGAGAAGTGAGAGGAGACGACTAGTCCTCTGTTTCCTTCTCCCTTGTTCTCATTTATCTGCAATCGTCTCCACTGAGAAGCTGAATGGTGTCATACGGTTAGTGGAATGATCTGGAGTTTCTAGCTCTGGATTCGGATCCCTGCACTCATTGACTTAGGAGAATGACCCTGGGAAGCTCCTGTCTGCCTCAATGTCCCAAGCTTCTCATGGGGAACAATAGCTGTAGTTAGCCAGGAAAGTTGTGAGGAATTGTTTTGACATCTGTGGTAACAGCAGCAGGTGATGGATGTACTGAGAAAATGCTGAAATCCCTCACTTTCTGCTCTTAGATGATGCCCAGAGTCTGCCTTCTGTGCTGGCACTGGGTTGGACTACCAGAAAGGCCCTATGTTCTGTGGATGGGGGAGATCCTCGAGGAGGACAGGGAATCCAAACCAAAGCCATGCTCACCTGTGAGTCCCAGCAGCAGGGTCAGCAGCAGGTAAGGAGGAGGAGATCGGGGCCAGGAGGCAGGGACGGACATCTCGGAGGCTGAGGAGTCTGTCCGTGCTAATGTGTGTGCTGGGGGATCCTGGAGCTGCCTGTTGGAGAGGCCCCACCCCAGATATAACGGTGTCCCTGTGATGAGTAGTTTCCTGTGAGACAGTAACTGGCTTCTGGATTTTAGATAGTTCCTGCTTCTAGATTGTGAAACCGATGTTAACAGATAAGAGACTACAATTAACAGAATCTAGCACGGGCCTATGGAATAATCCTCTCCTTGGGACCTCAGTCCGTCTTGAGATCATCGTGATTGTTCCTTCCTGGGAGCCTCAGCCCGAGAAGGATCTGAGGGTGTGGGCTGTGTCCCTGACTCCTGTCCGCGACCCCAAAACATGGCCAGCATGTGACCTCATTCCATGGAGCCTTACATGGGAGCTGCTCAGCTGGAAGATGAGGGTCGTTGCCGACTGAGCAATTTGGGATGGAGCCAGCTCTGCTCCAGAGAGGAAGCAGTACCCGCCCTTTCTTCATGGAGTGTCAAACTCTGCCACGTCCATGTGCAGTGTGGGGCTTACAACTTGTGGATGCCTGTGTCCTGCAAAAGGAGTCTTTTCTTTCCAGGAGAGGAAGTGGGTTATTTGGCCCATAAATGACAGGCATTTATCTCAGAGAGAAAAAAATTGATGCCCACACATAAACTGTATGTGATTATAGCAGCTTTCTTTGCAATCACAAGAATCCATGAAGCAAACAAAATGTCCATAATAAGTGAATATGGACATTATTAGTACAATATTGTTAGCCAAAGTTCAGAGTGCCTTGTGTTTTGTCTTACCCGGGGATGCTATAACAAAACACCATAGACTGATGGCTGTATACAACACATCTATTTGTGCCAGTCCTGGAGGTTAAAGCCCTGGGTGGGGTCAGGGTAATTGTCTCTATGGACAGCCGAGTGTTGATCACTCATTTCATCTCACAAGGTGGAAATGGTGAGTTACTTTCTGATCTCATCTTACAAGGGCACTAATCCCATTCATTAGGGTTTCACCCCCGTGACCTATTTTCTTCTCCAGGCATCATCACTACAGGGATTCGATTTCAGTGGATGAATTCTGGAGGACTATAAAACATTCAGTCTATAAAAGATTTCCTTGTGTTCTTTTATAATCTGGTTTCCCATCCAGGCAATTATAGTATATCGACGTGTCATACCTCTTTGTATTCCTTAAGATGACTGATTCATATCCTTGATGATCTTGAGTAGTGGTCAAGTATATTATGGAATATTTCTCTATTGATGCTTTTCTCAGAATTATCTTGGGGCTATACATTTTCAAGAGAAAGTTCACAGAGTAAAAGTACCATTTTCATTATATTGTATCAAGGGTAGTCACTATCCACATGATGTACAATAGTTAATGTGAATTTACATCTGTCGATGAATTTTTGATTGCCTGGTTGAATTGTGTCTGTCAATCTTACCTACTGCAAAGTTACTCATATCCAGGCTGTCCTCTTTGGCAGTGAGTCACCATGTGTCACTCACGTGTCAGGAGTGAGGAGTTAGACTTCTCCTTTAGGGTAAAGTATCTACATAAATTATTTAGGACACCTCTTTACAGGAGATTTTTGTTTCTTCTTCACATATTGATGTGTTCAATTACTTATATCAACATAGACTCATAGATATTTGGTTTTTATCTTGAATTATCATCTTTGTTTGTCCTTAGGTCTGTTTTAACAAAATAGCACTGATGTATCTATTGTATAAACAATAGAAATTTAATGCTCAACATCTGGAGGCTGGAAGTCTGAGATCCCGGGGCCAGCGTCGTCTGGTGGAGACCGCTTCTGGGTGGTAGATTTCTCATTGTGTCTTCATGTGACACTAGGTGTTGGACAGTTCTATGTGGCCTCTTTTATAAGGACCCCAGTCTCACTCAAGAGGTCTCATCCCTCATGACCCATTCATTTCCCAAAGGCCCCACCTTCTAACACCATCACATTGGGCCTTAAGGTCTACCATGTGACTTTCAGGGGTTCACACCATGAGACCATAGTATAGCCAAACACTTTTATTTTGCTGCTCATATCTTTGATGACTTTGAGTTCTGGAATAGTATATTGTAGAATATTTCTCTATTGATGCTCATCTCATAATTATATTTGGGCTATGCTTTATAAGGAAGAAGATCACAGAGGAACAGAGTCATTTTCATTATATAGTATCAAAGGTACTCACAATACACATGATGTATAATGGTTAATGTGGATTTGTGTCTGCCGATGAATTCTTGATTGCCTGTCTGAATTGTATCTGTCAGGCTACGTACTGTAAAGTTATTCATGTCCAGCCTGTCCTCTTTGACAGTGAGTCACCATGTGCCACTTATGTGTCAGGAATCAGGAGTTAAACTTCTCCTTCAGGGTAAAGTATTTACATAAATTCTTTGGGACGACTCTTTATAGGTGATTTTTATTTCTTCTTCACATATAATGTGTTTATTTGCATCAATATAGACTCATAGATATTTGGTGTCTATCTTAGATTATCATCTTTGTTTATCTTTAGGGCTGTTTTACCAAAACACCACTTTTGTGGTGGCTTATGAACAATAGACAATTAATGCTCAACATCTCGGGACTGGAAGCCTGAGATCCTGGGGCCAGCGTGGTCTGGTGGGGACGGCTTCTGGGTGGCAGATTTCTCACTGTGTCTTCATGTGACACTAGGTGTTGGACAGTTCTATGTGGCCTCTTTTATAAGGGCCTCAGTTCCACTCAACAGGTCTCATCCCTCGTGACCCACTCATTTTCCAAACGCCCCACCTTCTAACACCATCACATTGGGCCTTAAGATCTACCATGTGACTTTCAGGGGCTACAGCATCAGACCATATCATAGCTAAACACTTTATTTTGCTGCTCAATTTTTCTAGCTTCTGCAACTGGAAATTCTAGTATTAGGTGTCTGTGCTACTTTGACATCAGTTTGTAGTTTTGTTGTTACAGTTTTGCTTTCTAGAGGATTGGCTTACTTTGTAGAGGATGTTTAAAGTTTTCTAGGATTTTTTAAACACCAAAATGATAGAGTAACTGTTAATAAAATAACTTTTAGTACAAGTGAAGGTTGCCTGAATGACAAAAGTTTTATTGTGCAATCCATCATTTAGCAGAAGCTGATATATTCAATGAAGCTACTCATTACTTTATTGAAAAATTTGTTGGCTTCCTATATAGCAATCATTGTTTTGAATGGAGGATCAGGTGTCTCTTCTCTGTTAGAACTGACATTCTGTCTGCACAAAAGACAAACACACAGTGACAATTCTCATGTGTCTGTTGTTGACACATGTGATTTTCAGTTATCATAGTTTCAGTAAATGTCATCAGCGCCCCAACACTGGACTGCACTTTCATTGACACGATAACTCTTCCACAAGCAATTGCATAAAGTACAAACTTTGCTGCTAGCTGTTCTTCAGTCCACGAATAAACACGTGACAGATGCTCATGCTGATCAACAACCAATCACATCACTTCTTCCCAAGTCAGTAAAGATTGATCACTGTGCCTGTTACTCCCTTTTTACACAGACAACAAAGCATGGAGTTGTGTTGTTTCCTTATCTACCAATGATGAACCCACATGCAGCTTTAAAAAAGATGCAAAATGTGAAGTGGAAAAAGATGAAAAAGCAGTGGTGAGATAAAAGATGGAATGCAAATGGAATGTGAATACAAATGGAACGTACGTGCAGCTGTAGTAGAAGTAGCTGACTGTGGGAATGCTGACAGAGTGTTAGATTCTGGCTATGCTATCAGAAGACGTCAGAGAAGACAAACTCACCACACAGATGAGGAAAGTGAAGTTGAGGGGGAATATACCTCAGAGGAAGTGATACCAGAAAATAATTCACATTAAAGACACTTCTGTGAAGATTTCACAACACTGAAAGTACAAGAGGGTAATTTGTTGGGAACATTTCTAAATTTAGAAGGCAGTATGATAATTGAAGCATGAAAAGATATTTGCTTAATATTGTAAATAATACAATAAGGAGGGAAGCCCTGTTCTTATCATGCTTGATAAGTTTTACAAGGAAAAAAAGCTCTAATTTTTAGTGTTTCCAATGTTAGAAATCACAGTATGTTATGTAAGTGTGGTTTTTAATATTTGTTTTAATTTTCATTTATTCTTTTTTCATTTAGAACTGGTAGGAAGAGATTTTCTAATGTTTCAAAAAATTAAAGACCACAGAACAGCCATATTTTCAATGATTATTTTTATTATTTTCTATGTTTCAGCTTTCACGGTTGTTTTTATGTTCTCATCTCACCATGTGAATGGGGACTGTACAGGCTAACATGTCAGGTGGTAGAAGAGCTAAGGAAACACACCAGTCAGGGAAGGGAGAATGGGATACCAGGGTGAGTGGTGAATTCATATTTTATGTAACAGGGTTTATAGGTGACAAATAAAGAGACATTTGAGCAAAGACTTGAAAGAAGGGAGCTAGTGGACATGCAGATGTGCTGGGGAAGAAGCAGAGGAGTGATGCGTTTTGACTTAGACCCCAAAGATTCACTCTGGCTGACACAGGAAACCAGTTAGACTATAGCAATGGTTTAGGAAGACAAGATGCGCCCGTGACCTGGGAGGCATGTGGGGAGGTAAGAGTGTGCAGATTACAGCGGAGACTGTGTCATGGTGGAGAAGACCTGGCTCATGAGAGCTAATAGTTACACCTCCAAGAATTCTGCAAGCTGGCTGTTAAACTACGTGTAGATTGAACGTGACCATGTTGGGAATATTTATACCACAGATATTGGCATTGAACACATATCAAACTTATTTTCTATTTTGGAGATTCTTCTGCTAAACACACACCATCTCACGACTGATCATAAGCATCTAGAAGGCGCAATAAAATATGGGATATAGAAAAAGGAGCCATCAGGAATGATTGTAAGTCTTTTGCATGACAATATTGTACCATGAGCCACTGGTTGGGAAAGATGACGCAAGGACAAGTGTGACTGTCACAGAGGTAGGAGGAAAAATATGGCTTTTACACTGACAGCTTTTCACCATGAAAAACTGCTTGGGAAGGAGCAAGATGACAGAAGAACGTGTGGCCATTACGTACTCAGGAGGGAAAATTTCTGGGTTTTAGAAGGAGGGCATTTTAGCAGGTGGAAGGAGAATACTTCTTCTTAAAATAAGAGGGCCATCCTCTTGCATCCAAGAAACAGTAGAAAACCTCAAGTAGGTAGGTGTCAGGAGTAGTTAGGATTGAGAAGACAGAATACCTTAAGAGAACATGGACATAAGTGTAGATCATGCATATACCCCCGGAGATGGCTGAGAGAGATCGCAAAAATGCGTAGATTTGAATTGTTTCTCATATTCTAGGGAGATCTCATGAGCCAATCGCCAGAGACAGTTCCCAGAGTCCCTGCTCAGAACCATGCATGGAGGCCCAACTCTGGGACATGAGACCAGTAAGAAGGAACAGGGAGTGTGTGGGAGGGGAGACATCTTGAGCAGAGACTGGAAGTTCCTCGTTGCTCTTTCTCATAGGCTGAGCCGCTCAAGGAAGGAGCAGCACATGTGCAGGTGACCTGTGACAAGGAGGAAAGGAGGAGCTATAGGAATATGTTCATATTTAATACGGACCTTCACTCAGGAAATATTTCCTGCATGTCTCCTATGTCCCTAGTGCTTTCCCCTCCTTAGAATTCTACCCTCCAGATAAGACTGTCACCTTGATCTGCCTCCTGAGATCCTGATCCTTTTCACATTACTTCTACTTGTCCACACAAAGGGTCAGGGCTGGGGGCGGGGCAGTCATGAGAGCACCCGATAGGGGATTGTCAACATTACTATAAAATGAGGATTCCTTCTTCCCCATGGTGCTGCATGCTCAGAGAAACTAGAGAGGGTCTCCATGGGAGACGCTCACTCAGAGGCCCCACTTCTCCTCCCTTCTCCCCGCTTTCTCATCAGAAACCCTAGCTCCCCGTGGATGCCCTCATATCATCTGCCATCTCTTACAGACCCCCACATTCTTCCAGAGAGTTAGAAACCCCTAGAGCAATACCTGAGACTCCTGTGGGTATTGAGACAGGTGTCTCGTCTTCTTTAACACCAGATTGGCCCTGACCTGCATGACCGGTGGCTTCTCGCACTTGCTGACCTCACCTTTGGGACAGAACTGGCCTGCTCTGAGCCCTCCTCACTTAGAGCGAGGCCTTCTGCTTCCTGTGGGCATAGATGGCAGAGATGGCAACCGCCAGCAGCACCTTGATGCCTAGGAGGAGGCCCAGGAGGACAGACGAGAGGCCTGGAGGAGATGTCTCTGGGCCTAGAAATCAAGGACAGGAGGAACAATTAGAGGGGCCGCACGTGGTCCCTCCCCAGGGCCTCTTCTTACTGCATCGAGGCTCCTTGGACCATCAACCCTGAAGAGCTTGAACCTGCACCTGCCCTGTGATCAAGGTCGAGTCAAAAATCTGGGTAAAGAAGTTCCTTGTTCTCTCTCACCCATTTCTCAGGCAGCCTGGGCCTCCTCCTTGAGAGAATGATGAGAATTCTGCACAAGGCTCACTGACTGGGTTCTCACTTCCCTATGAGGCAGGTAAATTCCCCCCTTAGTGATGGGGAAACCGAGGGTCCATTTGGACCTCTCAGTTGTTCCCTTTGCTGTGTCAGCGTGTCATTCAGCCCCTCCAGCTTCCTTCACCCGGGGCATGTGGGACCTGGTCCAGGACACTGACCCGTGGGAGCTCCATGAGGAGTGGTTGTCATGCGACCTCTCCACTGCCCACAGGGGCCAGTCCCTCATCAGACAACTGGTCAGGGACCCCGTCTGGGCGGGGAGCAGTGGGACAAGCCTTGACCTTGTGGAGCTTTTGTGAAGACTTTCACCAGCGGTGACGGGGATGGTATCACCAGAGGAAGGGAATCCCTTGTCCCTGGGCATTTGAAAATGAGTTGGGGATGGTCCAACAGAAGGACTCTAGACTTGGATGGCTGTTGCTTGGGCATCAATAATTTGGAAAAAACAGGGAAATGAAGTGATTGATGATAAAGGTAAAGGTTAAGAGGGAGGAAGAGGCCTTTGGGCAGCTCTGCAGATTTTTTCGCCTAGAACCAGAGGGCCAAAAAGGCTGAGAATGGACCAAGGATGAAATGCTGAGAGGACCACACCTGCAGAGAAGGTGGATTATCAATTTCAGTGCATGATTACATCAAAAAATATAAAAAGTCAGATCAGTTAGCATGGAGGCCTCATCAAGCGGCTCCTCCTTGCTCTGGTCCTTCTGGCGAGCAGAGGCCACCAGGGTATAGTTTTCAGAGACTGCCGGCTGCCCGTCATGCTCCACCTGACAGGTGAGCACCCCGTCCTCCTTGTGGGAAGACAAGTTCACCACGAGCCAGCTGGTCCGGTTAAAGGTCCCGTCCTTGTTCTGCAGGAGGGTCGAGGTCATTCCCGTTCGGGACACATTTCCATTCTCCAGCCAGGTCAGCTGTAGGCTCTGCGGGTAGAAGTTCTTCACCTGGCAGGTGAGGTTCACCTGGCTGCCCGCCGTGGGGTGCTGGGTCACCTTCAAGGTGGGTGGCACTGAAACAGCACAGGGCAAAACTGTGACCTAATGGAGCAGAGACGGGGCGGGGCTCCAGCGCGAGGCTCCCCGGCCACCTCAGGGAGACCCCGGACTGTGAGAGGGATGCAGCAGGCGCTCAAACACGGACACTGCTCTTTGCCAGGAATGAAGCCCCGCAGTCCGGTGCCCGGCACCCAGTAGCTCAGGGCTCGTGCCTCAGGGGGTGACAGTGAGTCCCACAAGCACAGCCCTGGAGGCAAATGCCCACAGTGACACAATGAATGACAGCGTCAATCACAGGGGCCCCCGGAGAGCAAATGTGGTTATACCAGCTGCTCTTGCTAATTCCACCTTGTAACTGACCACGGTGGGCGGTATCGCACGTGTCCCGCTGGCAGGTGACATGGTGACAGCAGTGAGGGACCAGCACACCGGGTGCCTTGGATGGGCAAGGAAGATCAGAATTGGATTCCAAGCAACTCAAGGACTGGAGAAAAGTGGGGGTGGGGCCCAACTCCGGGGCGAGGGTCGGGGTGATGGGGCTGGTGTGAGGCTGCTCTACCTCGGATGGTCGCAGACAAGTGGGTAGTCCCACGAAGAGGAGGGCCCCCCTGCAGGGTGACGTGGGCCACCTCGCAGATGACCAGGGAGTGAACGTCCTCCGGGGCCAACTTCACCTGTGTTCTACTGGAGATACGGTAGAAAGCTCTTGTCTCGCTCCGGGTCCACGGAGGTCTGGGAGGCTGAGAGCTCGTTCCGGTTTTTGAACCATTTCAGGCTGATGTTTCTGGGGGAGAAGCCGTGCGACTCGCAGGTGAAGCTCACGGTCTGATCCGACGCGTCCCGCGCGGTGGGGCCCGAGACCACCGGGGGAGAGGGTTTGGCTACAAAAGGAACATTTATACACGTGAACACGACTGTGACTATCAACGCCGAGATAAGCGTGTGACGGGATAACAACCGTACAGGTAGTTATTAATTTTCATGCTCCTAGCAGTGCCGTGAGGTGCTGGCACACGCTCAGGTAGAGAGGGGGTCCCCGGAACCGCACGTGAGTGAGTCTGGGCGGGGCCACAGGGAAAGCCAGGCTGTGTTCCAAGTCCACCTCTGTTCTCTCCCGGTGATTTCCCAATCTGGGCTCCGGTTAAAAGTCCTGCTGAGTCTCACTCTCTACTGTCCGTGGTGGGAAGGGATCAAGAATCCCTGGAGAATGGTAACTGATGGCAGCATCGGTTGGCCTGCTCTGGACACCTTCCCAGTGTCTAGCAGGTTTTTCAGATTGAGTGGGGGTCATCTTACCGGGGCACATGGACCCTGCAGCCAGGAGACCAGATGAGGAGTGTGGTCTGCTCCCTCTGTTCTCTTCTGAGACATGGGACAGCAGTGTGTCCCCTGAGGCTAGGGTGACAGGGAGGGGAAATCAGGCAGGGAGAGGTATCTGCTTTGAGTGAAACAGAAGAGGCTTCCAGAAACAGAGAGGCACAGATCTCCCTTTAATCAACTCATTTATACCCCAAGCTCTTTCTGCAGGGATTTCTGAATTTACCCCATAGCCTAGTAACCACTTTCCAGTAGATTCTAATTGATCAGTCTGTGTGAGGGCAGACGTGTCTTCTGACTCTGGGTCCTTCACACGATTAGCGTGGGGTTGAAACCAAGCATCAATAGTGTTGAGGAAGCCAAAGGTGTCTCATTGAATCACTCATCTCTAAGTTGTGATTAAATCCATGAGAAGAGACAGCAGCTGGCTGGAGCAGAAGCTCCTCCTGTGTCTGGAGGCTCACACACCAGTGACCCAAAAGTGCAGGCAGGTCCCCTGTCTCTCAGGTCCTCTCATGTCCCCACATTGCTAGTGTTACCCAGCACCCTCTGGAACAGCGAACAGGCAGCAGATATTGTAAAGTGCTACAAATATTACATATATTTGCCTTTTAAATATTGACATGCTTCCTAAAGCTCATCAAACATTTTCAACGCAGTGAGGAGGGGTCCCCTGACATGTCATGTCCTAAAACTTCTGCCAGCAGCCCAGACGACCTGGAGGGATGAGATGCTGTGATCAGTTACCATCCTCCAGGGCATCTTGGGTTCCTGAGTCGGCTGGTGCCCCGGTGTCTCCCTCCCACCAGCCTGTGCGGGAGAGGCCAGTGTGGCCCCACTGACAGAGACACTCAGATACATGCGGGCGGTTCAAGAACGAGTCAAAGGCACACAGCGTGTGAAGGGCAGAGCTAACTGCACACAGACTGGTTCATTTAGTGTGTCTGATCCATTTTCTTGAGCCTCTGTCTGCTCCTGTACAGGGGAATCTACCCGTCCTGGTAAGTCACATGTGGTGCGTGCAAAGCAGAGCCTGGCAGAAGCCCCTGCGAGTATCATCATAACATGTAGTCCTTCCTTGTCTGAAAATGCATATTTATCCCTAAGCAAAATAAGAGCACAGCAGGTCCAGGACAAAGCCTCAAATCTCCTCCTTGCAGCTGCTGTGCAAAACCCGAACGAGAAAAGCAATAGAGACACCATGGCTGATTCTTTTTCCTCTAGTCCCTTCAGGAAACCAGTTTGGATAATTGGCTCCTCCAGTCCTTTTTTTTGTGTAGTAATTTATTCTACACATAATATAGACTCATATGCACAGGTTCCCCATCCTCAGACACATGTCACACACCCTGCCCCCCACCCCATCGCAAGTGTTCTTCACCACTGTCCACGGGGCTCTGCCACCTCTCGCTCCCTGGATCACAGGTGTTTCCCTGCAGACGAGCGCTCTGCAGGAGCTGGGGCATTTTGA
>RJWH01010847.1:0-14783 GCA_004363575.1 Solenodon paradoxus | reverse complement strand
TAACCATTTTCTTCCTTTCTTCTTACCCTTATGATTTTATTCAAGTTGTTGTAGGTTATGTTTTTAAGAGTCTTTTGGTAACAAAATAATTAATGAGACTGACTGAATTTGAAGAATAAATAATATAGTACTGTCAAATAAAATGACTGGGACCATTTGTTTTAATTTTGGGGCAAGGGAGAGATCTATCTTACTTAACGCAAGGGTAGCTTTATCTGAATGAGTGAATATGTTGTATTGCTGTGTTGTATGGAAGACCAAATATGGGTAAATGGAATCTGAGTAGCCCAACATGTGGATACTGCTCATTATTAGTTTATTGCCTTCCAGTTCCAAATCCACTGTGCTGCCCTACTGTGTGATATTGTACTGGACTTCTGCAACAGTTTCTTCTTTGCCATATGGCATACTGCTAGCCATCTTTGTCACTAATGTGCACTGGAGGGAACTTTAACAAACCACATATTTAATTTCTGGTGATACAGTTCTATTCCAATGATCTCTTTCTCTCTTTTTATTTGAATACCATACAGTTTGATTACTATCCCTTTGTAATATAACTCAAGATCTGGAACTGTTATACCTCCTGTTTTGCTATATAGTCTCATGATATCTTTGACCATGCAGTTTTTTTGCGAAGCAATATAAATTAAAAATATTTTTTTCTGTTTCCTTGAAAAATGTCAGTAGAATTTTGATGGGATTGAATTAAACCTGTATATTTTTTAGGTAAGATGACCATTTCAGTGATATTAATTCTTCACAACTGTGAGCATGGAGTATCTATTCTTCTCTTTGTGTCTTCCTCTACTTCTTTTAACAATGATGGGTAATTTTCATTTCTTTCACCTCCTTAAGCACATTTCATGATATTTAATTCATTTTGTTTCTATTGTAAATAAGATAGTTTTCTTGATTTCATTACATTCTATTATATTGTTCCCATCTAAGATGCATATTTTTGCATACTAATTTCATAACCTGATACTTCACTGTACTCATTAATGCTAGTAGTTTTGGTGGTGTGTTTTGGGCTTTCTGTTTATATTATCCTGTCATCTGAAAGTAGTGATAGATTTAGTTTTTCTTCTCCAATTTGAATTCCTTTTATTTCTTCTTGGGTAATTGCTCTTGCTAGGACCTTCCTTACGATATTAAATAGCAGTGGCAAGAGTGAACAGCCTTGTCTCATTCCTGATCTTAGAGGAAATGCCTTCAGTTTTTTGGCGTTGAGTATGCTGCTGGCTGTGGATTTATCATGGAACTTATTATGTTCCTTTTATGCCAATTTTATGTAGAATTTTTATCATAGATAAGTGCTGAATCTTATCAAATGTTTTCTCTGCATCTGTTGACGTGATCATACTTTTCCTTGCTTTTGTTGATATAGTGCATTACAGTAATAGCTTTGCATATGCTGTACCTTCCTTGCATCCCTGGGATAGTGCCCACTTGGTCATGATGAATGATCTCTTTGATGTATTGTTGTAGTTGGTTTACTAATATTTTGTTGAGAATTTTTGCATCTATTTTCATCAGAGATATTGGTCTGTAATTTTCTTTTTTTAGTGACAGGACATTCTTTTCGAAATAGGAAAGGTAAGTGTACATGCGATACGGATTATCTGAGCAAAACAGGAAATATTTTTAAGTGGGTAGAAATGTTGTAATTCCAGAGGGAAATTAAGGACTTCACTATTGCTAGACTGTGTCAGAATTGGTTACCCTTGTGGTTCAGGTATCTAAAGTATAGGCCATGTAGAGCTCAGGGCCATGAGTTTGAGACCTGGGAATGGGGTAGAACCTCCACACCCCAAAACCTTTATGTGTGTGTGTGTGTGTGTGTGTATACATACATATGAAATATTTTCTGGGTGTGAATTTTGTAATGAGTTTATCCTGGAAATTTTATTTATCAGAGTGATTTTCTGAGGCTTATACATTTTGATTAGGAAAGCAATTGACTACACAGAAAGAGCACTTTTTCCTGTCTGTTTTTATTGCATCTACACTTCATGAAATGGATTTTTATGCTATATTCCCCATTTATCTTTCTGCTAGTATGAGTTCAATTTACTTCTTCAAGGGTCACTTGACTATGTGTTTCAAGCACAGGTTCTGTGTCGACCCTCCAATTTCATCAGCAGCGCACATTAACGCCACAGGCCACTGCTGCACATCACTGTCTATGCAGAATGTTTTCAGTAGTTCCTGGTTTGAGTAATACAACTCACGCACTGATTATTCTCATTATTTAGTTACATATCTTTGGTACATAATTGTCATGCATGAAATTTCTTTATCACATAGTTAAGAAAAATATTTAACAACTTAAAATAGGTAGAGTTGGATTTCGTGTCCTTTCAGTATCATCCTGGGACATTAGCTAGTTCATACAAAGATTTTGTAATTACATAGAGGAGTGTGTTTAACTTTGGAAATTTTAACTTCAGTTTATCTCATTAAGGACTGTTTTTCTGTGAAGTTACATGCTATCTGTACCATAGAATAGGTTTATTGCCTCATAGAACATTAACAACTCATTATCTCAGTACATTTATTTCAAAGTCCATTAATGTCTTCAAAATGATCTTTGATCCTGCTTTATAATTGTACCTGTTCTGTCATTGATTTGTAAATTGAATAAATACCTTGATTTCTAAATTTGTCTGAAAGTCCTATTTGTGACTTTACTTAAATTATGCAGTATTACTTACTTTAACACAGTTAATAAAACAATTCTTATATTAATTGTATGTAAACTACACTTTATACTAGGCAAATTTAAAGATAAATTTATTGTAAAATTGCATTATTAACATAGAGATAGCGAGTACTGAAATACCATTTATATATTCTTATACCTCTTGCCCCTGCAGAACTGAAGAGAAGTCTGAGGAGGGAAAAAGACCTTTTAGAAAACCCAGATAGGACTGGATTCAGATCCTTTATTCTAATTTTAGAGCTTTATGTTTTATAGAGCCTCTTCTCATTTCACTAGCTTGTTCATCCACTCAGCTGACTGCCTTCCAAATTCAATTCAAAGAGTCCTTATCAGTCACTGCCATCACCTCACTCCATGAACATGTGATTTTTGTCCATAACTTTCTCCACTCACCATCCTCACTCTTTCTGCCTGATCTCATTGAAGGGTGCATGTCAGTTTTATTTGAGGTGAAAAGAGAGATGGAACTCTTATTTACTTATGGGACTCCATGTTGATTAGTTTCTCAGAATTTGAGCTTGTTCAAGAACTGAAAGTGTTCTAATGTTTAAAGTTGTATTTTAATTACCACAATTCTGTTTATAATATTTTGCCTCTTAAGTTACATTTCATACCTTCATGTTAGTTTACGTACAGATTCGGCACATTACTTGATGAGAAATATAAAAAATTGTTAAGGTTTATTTTGACCATGACAAATTCTGCCTGCTCAAAAATTTAGTATCTTGGTTGATATGGGACTCTACTCCTTGGACACTGCTATGGAGATTTATTTATTTTTATCTTAACCTCTCCCTCCATCTTTCTGGTTTATTGCTGTCCATTCTGTTTAAATCCAGGTGCTGTCTATACTCCAGATAGAAAATACTCATCATTTGGCCTATAGAATACTTACCTTTAGGCCCTGATTATTTGATTGATGTGAGTTCTCTCCAAAATGTGTTTCATGGAGGAAGCCTGTATCCTCAAGGCCAAGAGTTACTGTGCTGTCTTATTGTGACTCATAATACATATTTGTTAAAAGAATATATTTTCATGTTGAATATATTGGAGGAACATGTTTTCCTCCTTTTATTGGTGGAAAGACATTCAGTTTAAATATGTGACTCATTTATAGCAGGTTGACTCATATGGTATATAAACTCTCCTGATTATACTGTTATTTGCATTTTTGTCTTTTTCTTAATTTTGTCTACTAATTTTAATTAATTAATGAATCAAAATTATTGAAGTAAAATTGTATTATAATATTTTATAGGTTTAAAGTGAGCATCATTGTAGATCAACATTTGTGTATCTTCTTTACCATATAATTGACTCTTTTCAACCAGCTAGTCAGTTGCTTCCTCTTCTCTTCTGGTAAAATCTACTTTGGTCTAGTAGACTAGAATTCTATTTTTGTTTGATTTGTTTCATTCACTTGTTTAGTTTCTCTATTTGCCACATATCACTGAAATCATAAGATGTTTGTCTTTCTCTGACTTCATATACATGAGTAAATGAGGGGATTTCTTCTTTTTAAATAGGTGACTAGTAGTCTATTGTGGATATATAATAACATCGTTATACACTCATCTGTTACTGAGCACTTGGTTTGCTTCCAAGATAAAACATGAGGGTGCATATATCTCTTTGAATTAGTGTTTTTGTATTTTGGGGGATAAATACCCAAGAGTGGGATAACATGATCATATGAACTTTCTATTTTTTTAAAATTACTTTTGTTGAAAGAACTTTGCATCATAACACTATGCAAGTTTTAAGTTGTGCATGATTATAAATCAAAATCTATGTATAATACATTCAACTCAATACCCCTAATCCCTATCTTCCTTCACCATATTATTAACCCCTTATTCTAAGTTTTTCCAACCCCTCTCCCTTTCCTTCTTGTAACCACTAATCTTTTCTTTTGTTTGGTCTATTCTCCTTCAATAGTTTTCTAAAGTATCTATATAATTTCATAATGTACTGAATTCATTACATCTGGAATATCCATTTATGTAAAGTTTCAATTTCTGCATTCTGCTCATTACTCTTACGTTTGCACCCATGGCTTTTTTCTCTCTCCTCTTGTATCTCTTTGCTTTGCTGAGACCTCCTGTTTCTTAAACAATTTTCTGAGATTCCCTTTATACCTTTGTGTTTTGTTATGATTGCTAATTTGAGTTTTTTTCTATTAAAATATTTAACTTTCTATGTCTTTGAATTTTGTTTCTGGAGAGGTGTCATTCCAGAGATGAGGCAGTCCAGCTGACATCATTGTCCAATCAATGATCACAAATTCCATGTCCTCTGTAACACTCCATCTGTGAAGCTCTGGTGAATCCTGCAGTAAGCAAAATTGGCCCACATGTCAGGATTGGTTTCATCATCTTTAGAGGATGGTTACACACCAGGTGACAAAGCCAGAAAGATCCTCTATTGTCTTATTTTCCTTATTTTAATTTTATATTGCAATTTTGAAAGCGTTTTTCCTTAGGTACTCAAAATATGCTTTTAGAATAGATAAGGTAGTTTATAAATAAACAAATAAAGAGCAAGTCAGATATGAATGAGATATCTGATGTAACAGATGCATCGACGTTTCCTGTTCATTGTCTTCTCCTTGTGAGACAGAGACAGCACAGGAACAGAAGAGCAGGAAGGCCAAGGTCCTAGTATTTGCCCCAGAACCCCAAACATACCGACAACTAATAGACATGATCAAGATAACAGTAAAAAAACCATCACTTGACAGTTAAGTCAGCTCGATAAAACATTGGGATCAGTCATCTTAAGAGAGAATAAGACTTGTGGCTTTTTTACTAATTATAACTTTCTTTTACCTCAAAAGCAGGGAAATTTAGATTGTGGTGCATTCTCTCATCACCTGCCTTGGTACCAGACTAATAGTGAAATATACCAAGTGTGGAGGTTTTAAATCAAATACAGACACAGCAGAACAAGGGCAGAGTCCAACATTATAAATGGAGAACAACATCTTATCACCAAGGAGAAGTATGTTCATTTTTTCCTCTTTTTTAATACTGCAGTGAGTAAATAAAAGCTTTGCTTGAAATCTTAAAGACTGGCCTTCTGTATTTTTCTAAATTAAAATGACCAGGTTCCTGGGTAAAGCTGGGGAGCACGTTGCTTTATCCTTTTTTATTTCTGCAGTGCTGAAAATTTCCACTCATCCATCCTATTCTTTTTCTTTGGACTTACAGGTTTCACTTGTACCAACTTTTAAATGCTCCTGTTTTCTAGGATTCAGTCTTAGATTCTCTTGTCCTCCCCCTTTAGATATTTAATCTGGGAGTTGTCTCCCATACCCTAGAAGTCAGCTGTCAACACTTACTCATGGCTTCCATGTCTACATTTCCTGCTCCTTCCCTTCATTGAGCTCTACATTATATTTTCCTTTACCTTCTAGGGACCTAGAGCATCAGATGTATTTCAAGATACTGTTTTTTTATTAAGAGAAAAAAGATATTGTTAATTTGTTGACATTCCCAAACTATTTAAAATTTAGAATCAACTTAATCACATGTAATTCAATCCAAACTTATTTTAAAATGTAGCACATTACTTTCTCTGTTTGCAGAAAACTGTTTTGTCCCTCTTAATTATCATAAGTAATGTCCTCATCAGCTACCCTGGAACTCAAACTAGAAGATTGGATGGCTGCAAGTATTACTGTGCTTCTCCTGGAGTGGATGGGAGCTTCTTTTGCTGGGACATCTATAAGCTGAGAAATTAAGTCCATCCCTAATGATTCCACATCATTTTCTTCACTCTTGTAGCCAATGATTTATTTCAGGCCTTATGGTCTCCATTCCAGAGTAATCATTTGTCTCCTAATTTTCCCAGTTTATCTTAAATATGAATTCATTCATTCATTCATCAAATAATGAAACTCCTCCTTCTCCTCTTCTTTTCTTACAAAACAATATAAGCCCATGTGAGTAGATTCACTATTGGTAAATATATGCCAACAAACTATGCCCAATACCAAACTGTCAGAAGTCTTGTATCGCTGCTAGTTGAATCCCACCACCACTTGCTCCCATCCTCAACTCCTCAGTTCTACTGTCAATGTCCAAGGATTGGATTTTTGTTTTGCCTGTTTCTTTACTTTGTTTCTTCATATTCCTTATGTGAGTGAGATTATCCAGTATTTGTATTTCTATGCAGGGTCTTTTGTGATTTATCACAAATTGTAGAATTCTTTGTTCTATTTCCTTGAAATATATTGGTGTTTTGCTAAGGATTGTATTAAATCTAGATTTTGCTTTAGGTAAAAATGACTATTTTAGTAAAGTCATTCTTCCCATTCATGTGCATAGAATATCTTTCCACCACTTTGTATCCTCTTTTCTTTCTTTAAAAAAAGTGCCTCGCAGTTTCATTGTTTAGTTTTTCCCTAGGTATTTAATTATTTTAATGTGATTTTAAATGGGATTCTCTTAATTTCTTTTTTACTAGCAATTTTCACCTATAAAACATAGAAGATATTTGTATATTAATTTTATAGTCTGTTACTTTGGTCTTCTCGTTTATTCTTTTAATAGCAATATTTATAGTATCTTCAATTCACAATACTATTCAATTCATTTTAGGGTGTTGAATTGCCTCTTGATACCTAATACACACTGCACCTATGACCAGAGTTTCATTGTCCCTCACCACCATCTATTCCAATATTACCTCCTCCCCACCACACAACCACAGTCATTGTGCTGGTATTTTGATTGATATTTGTGTGTTCATTTAAAATAATTGCATTATATATATAAATTAAATCATCCTTTATGACTTATTTTGCTTAACATGATACTCTCCACTTCCATCCAGATTGTTGACAAAGGCACAATTTCATCTTTTTAAATAGCAGCATAGAATTCCATTGAATTCCATAGGACAGCTTCTTTATTTAGTCATCTGTTAATGGGTATTTTGTTTTTGTCCATCTTAGATATTGTGAACTATGCTACTATGAACATAGGGGTGCAGATATTTTATTCTGATTAGTGATTTTGCATCCTCTGAGTATATGCTTGAGTTGGATTGCTGGATCAAATGGTAGATAAATCTTTATTTTATCTGAAGTAGCTCCATACTGTTTTCCAAAGAGTTTGCCTAATTCACTTGCCCACCAGCATTGTAGTTGCATTAAGTTTTCTCCAAACCCACTACAACACTTGCTATTTCCAGTATGTTTTATAAAGACCACTATCACTGAGGTATTATCTCACTGTTGCTCTTAACTGCATCTCTCTGATGATTAGTGATGTCTGCAGGCCTTCTGTGTGTCATCTTTAAATAGGTCCCTATTTAGTTCTTTGGCCTTTTTTGAATGGATCACCTGTTTTTTATTGTTGAGAAATATTAACTCTTTACATATTGTGGATATGCTCTTGTATATGTTGTGTAAACATCTTCTGTAGGTTTTCTTTTTGTTTTAATGGTGGTGTATTTTTCTGTTCGGAAGATTTTCAGTGTGATATATTCCCAATTGTTTAGTTTTGTTTTGGTTTCTTTTGTTGTCACTCTTCCTTCTGCAGAGACATCTTTGAGAATGGGGTCATGGGGTGTTTTCCCCACATTTTTATCTAAGTATTTACAGTTTTTGGTCTATGTCTAAGTCTTTGACCCATTTTGAGTTAACTTTTGTGTGTGGAGTTAGTATGTAATGTAATTTATTTCTCTTATTTTTTTGCAGATATCTTTCCAGTTTTCCCAACACCATTTGTTGAATAGACTTTCTCTGTTTTATGCTCTTATCACCTTTCATAGATTAACTGTCCATAAAAGTTTTTTTTTCTGGACTCTAAATTTGGTTCCACTGATTAGTGTGTCTGTTTTTTTTTGCAGAACTGTGTTGTTTTGATGAGTATCACTTTGTATTTTAGTTTGAAGTCAGAAAGTGTTATTCCTCCGATGTTCTTTTTTCTTTTTTCTCTTAGGATAGTTTTGGTTATCCATGGTCTTTTGTGTTTCTATATTATCTTTAGTATTGCATAGTACATATTTCCTTGAAAAATGTCCCTGGGATTCTGATGGGAATTTCACTAAACCAATATACTGCTTTGACTAGGATGGGTATTTTTACTATGTTGATTTTTTAAATTCATGAACATGGATTGCCTTATTTAATATCTTTTATTAAAGTTCTATATATTTTATTGTAGATCTTTGACCTGCTTTGTTATATTTATTCCCAGGTCTTTGATCTTTCTTGGTGCTATTGTGAATGGGATTTCTTATTCACTTTCTTTTTTCCTGCATTTCATGGCTTGTAACAGCAATGCTACATATTTTCGTGTGTTCATCTTAGTCACTGCCACTTTGCTGTATTCATTTACAGTATCTAGCAGTTTTTTTCATGGAGACTTTAGGATTTTCTAGGATTAGTATCTGCTATCTGCTAATGATGATAGTTTTATTTATTACTTTCTTATTTGAATTTCTTTAATGTCCTTTTCTTTCCTCATTGCTCTGGCTAACACTTCCAAAACTCTGTTGAATAGTAGTGGTTATAGTGGACAGCTTTGTCTTGTTTCAGATCTTAGGGAAAAGACTCCCATTTTTTCAACATTGATTATGATGTTGGCTGTGGGTTAGTCATGTATTTCTTTTATTATGTTGTTTTATGTATCTTGAATTCTTATTTTATTGAGAGTTTTTTTTGAAAGGATGTTGATCTTTTTAAATAATTTTTCTGCAGATATCAAGATACTATGATTTTTTATTTTCTCTTTGTTGATATGGTGTATTACATTGATTCACATATGTTAAAGTAAACTTGCATCATTGGAATAAATCCCACTTGATTGTGGTGTATATATTTTTGATATGCTGTTATGCAGGATGTTATTGTGATTGTTGCATCTATCTTCATTTGTGATAAAGTTCTCTCTGCCAGAATTTGTTATTGGGGTAATACTGACTTCATAGAATTTATTTGGGAGTTTTCCCTTCTCTTGAAATTTGTGGAAGAGTTTAAGCAGGATGGGGGTTAGCTTGTCTTTGAATGTGTGGTGTTAACCATCTGTGAAATGATCTGAACCCTGACTCTTATTTTGGGGGAGATTTTTTATTACTGCTTCAATTTCTGCACTTGTGATTGGTCCTTTCTTCTTATGATTTTTGATGTTGATTGTTCTTTCCCTTCTAATTCACTCAGGTGATTTTTAAAGGTATTTAATTTGAGCCCTCTTTTGCTTTTTTATCTGTGTATGTATGACTATAATCTTCTCTCACAGAACAACTTTTGTGGCGTCCCATATGCTTTGGTAGCTCATCTCTGAATTTTCATTTCTTTCTATGAAAGTCTTAATTTCCTCAAAGATCCAGGAGTTGTTCAGGTGCATGTTTTCAATCTCCACACCTTTGTGGTTCTAGCAGTTTTGGGTTGTTTTTTTTTGATAATTTCTAACCACCCCCTTTGGTCAGAGAAGATGACTTCGATAATTTCAATCTGGCCAAATATTCTGACACTTCTTTTGTGTCACAAGTTGTATCTGTCCTTGTGATTCTCCACTTGAGAATAATTTTGTTGTTGTTGTAAAACACCCTGTTTATGTCTGCTAAGTCCAAATGATCTACTGTTTCAATTAGACCCCTAATTTATTTTTTCATTTTTTCATGTGTGGCTAATCTATCTATTGATGTAAGTGGAGTGTTGAAGTCCCTTGATATTATTTATTATAGTCAACGTTTTCCTTTAGCTCTGTTAGAATTTGTTTTATACCTTTAGATGGTTCTATATTGGGTGCATATATGCTGATGATGGTTATTTCTTCTTGCTGGATGTCCCCCCTTGATCCTGATGTAGTGACCATTCTTGCCTCATATAACTTTTTTGTTGTAAGATTTTCTTCTCTAATAATAGTGTTGCAAGTCTTGATTTTCTCTCATCATTGTTCCTTTGATATATTTTTCCATAACCCCTGACTTTGAACCTATGTTTATCTTTGCTCTGATATGTGTGTCCTGTAGGCATAATATTTATGTGCACTGTTTTCATCCAATTAGCCACTCTATGTCTTTTGACTCATCAGTTTAACCCATTCATATTTAAGGTCCTTTGAGCCTTTGTTTTCTTTTGTTTTCCCTGCTCATTGCTTCATTTCTTTTTTGTTTAAATTTGCTTTTTCCTTTGAATGGATTTGACTGTTCTGTTAGTCTACTTCCTGACAATGTATTTCTTTAAGATTGCATTTTGTGGCTATTCCATGGGTTTTCTCTGATTGTACTGCTATGATCACCTTTCATGAGCAGATACCATTTCACATTTATATATTTGTACAGGATACCTGTCTTTCTTTCTCCTTTTAGTGCTTTTTTCCATCCTCTTTGTCTCATCTTTGTTTCTGCTTTTGTTTTCCCCTTTCTCACCATCGGCAAGGTTTGTTGTGTCTGTTTTCATTTTCTCTGTTATAGAACACTTTAAGATTTCCTGTATGTTTGACTTCATGATAAAAAAAATCCATTGACTTTTGTTTGTCATTGAAGACATTTTTTATCCATATTTTAATGATAATTTTGCAGAATAAATTATTTTTGGCTGATAGTTATATCTTTTAGTATTTTGAAAACATCATTCCACTCTAATGGTCTATAAGTTTTCTGTTGAGAAGACTGATGATAGCCTTATGGGTGTGCCTTTGTAGGTTATAAGTTTTTTGTAGGCATGTTTTTTTCTCTCTAGCAGCTTCGATTACTTTTTCTGTGTCACCGTTTTTAGATAGATTGACTATGATGTGTTTCAGTGCAGGGTTATTATAGTTAGAAAAGTTGGTGTTCCCTCTGCTTTTAAACCTCTGTGGTTCCTTTTTGTAACAGATGTGGGGAATTGTCTGCTATTGCTTCTTTAAGTAGGACCTCTGCTCCTTTCTCTTTACCTTTCCTGGCAAGCCTGTCAGCTTTATATTTGTTCTATTCATAGTTTCTGCTGTTTCTAATAGGGTTTATTCATTTTTCCTCAATCTCTTGTTTCTCTCTGACTTCTGTCAAGGCCACCTCTGTGATCTTGTCTTCAATTTCTGAGATTCATTCCTCTGTGATACTGAATCTGTTTTGGGGCTTCCATGTTTATATTCAATTTCTTGACTGTATCTTTCACCTCTAGCATTTCTGCTAGGATACTCTTCATGGTCTCAGTCTATTTGGTGGTATATTCCCTTTGGTCTATCACTTCTTTTTTGATGTCTTCCAATTGCCCTTGAGTAGTTGTGTGTGCCTCCTGCATCTCATTTAGCAGCTTTTTATAATTGTTGTTTTGAACTTCTATCAAATAGGTTTTCCCAATACATATCAATGGAGCTTTTCTCTGGTGAATTCTTGATATCTTCCTCTTTATGAGCCATTTATGTGTCTTCTTAGGAGACTTATATTTTGGCAAGGCTTTTTTCTCTGTTTTGAATATGGCACTGTGTTTTTCCTTTAAAAATTATTTGAAAGGTACTAGCTTGATTTCAGTGGGAATGGGGATGGTTCTGCAATCTTGGATGGCCTTTTGTGGTGAGCCACTGATGCTATTTCAGGTGATGCTTGCAGACTTTGCAGATCTCCAGTGCAGGGAGCTTGATAGGCAGCCCAGTGCAGTCTGTGAAATCAGTTCTCTGGTAGCCTAACTAAATGTTTTAAAGTCCCTGTGTCTGGGTTAAGGCACTGCAAAAGACCACAGGTCCTGAGGTATAGTGGGTACTTGTTCCTTGCAGAGGCTATGAAGAGTGAAGATGGATAGCTGTGGGAACAGAGGTTTAGCACGGGTGGGTTTTCAGTCCACTGGAGGCTGACTGGCAGTGGTTCCATGTCTCTACAGGCCAGTACTTGTGGGCCAAGGGTTTAACATGTCCTGGTTTTCTGCTGCCTATGTGAAGTGCTCTGTCTCCACATCTGACCTGGGAGGGGTGTTTGATTTTTTTCTCTTTCTTGGGTGGAGCCTAGCTGGCATCCCTTTGGGTCAAGGTTCTTCTGCATAGCCTCTGGTCAGACTTGGTGACATGCATGCAGACTGCATCCACGGGCGCAAACCCTGACAGACACATTGTGCAGAGCTTCCTCCTGTCAGGTGGGCATGGCATACGGGTGCTACTAACCCTCACAGGCCCCATTTCCAAGGCTGAATGCAGGGCATGTGCAGTGTCTTTCCTCGGATGGGTGTGGGATTGCCTCTCTGCGGGCACAAGGTCTCCTCTGGTCTGCAGGACGACATGCCTCTGTGGTCGTCACTCTGCTATCCTGTCATTTCACCACCCTTGGTCCCCAGGCACACCTTCCCCAAACTACTGCATCTCTGACATGAACTTTTCCTGGCAAATCAAAAAATGGGTACTGGATCTCATTAAATGCTTTCTGCATTTATTGATATGATCATATGATTTTAATTTCTTTTTTTGATGTGGTATATGATACTAACTGATTTGTTGCATTGAACTATTCTTGTATACCTAGAACAAATCCCACCTCGTCATGATGAATCATACTTTTTCACCAAGTCTGTTTTGTATTCTTTTGGCCATGTGTATTTAGGAGTGGAATTATTGGATAATACAGTGTTTTGTATTTATTGTCTAATTCACTTTATTAAATGATTTATGCATCTGTAAAGCAGAAAGATACTATCAGAAGCTGTGCAGGGTGGAGGCTTTATATAAAGAAAGCATGACAAGGGGTCATCAACATGAGAAAAATGAAGGTCTGTGGGAGGAGAGAAAAATTTGGGATGATAATGCCTTCTCAATGCTGATACCTGTGAGGGCTTCTTTGTGAGTAATTATCTTCCTTCTTATTGTGACTAGAAGTCAGGGTCCACAGCTTTCATGAACTGTCCTCTTTGGGGTAATTGATGATGATGGCAGGGCAAATGGGTGGCCCCAATGGCTTTCTGACCCCATCTATAGTTTAGGCTCCCTTTATAAATTGTTAGAAAATTAACCCAGATAAACAGCAGGGATGGAAGACAGAAAGAAGACAAGGGTAATGATTAGAGATTGTAACAAAAATCAGAGATGTGAATCCACTATATCAACAATCAACATCACAACAACAATCTGAATACACTAATTAAAGACAGATCTCAAAACCAAAAAACCCAGATATTTGCTGTGAACACAAAGCAGTTCTAATAGAAAGACCTAATTAGGTTAAAGAAAAAGAATGGAGAAGGTTCTGACCTGCTCACACTCCTCAGAAAGCTGCAGAGCCTGGGCCCTTCAGAGCAGCCATAGAGTGTCAAGTCAGGGGAGAGGGTATGAAGGCATGAACACGGGGCTTTATCAGGAGTGACACTATGTCAGTGGCCCAGAGGATAAAACATGATGCCTGTACCACAGTCACCCCAGGTGACAGTCCTGTAAACTGTAAGTTCCCTGATGAACATGTTTCACCCAGAAATGGACTATGTTTTAGTGACACTCCCATGCAGAAGACAGAACAGGATGGTAGCTGACACTCTGATGTGCTGTGGATACAGATGGGCCAGAGTGGCCAAGCTCAGTCTGTGGTCAGACAAACCCCACAGGCCCTGTTCATGGGTCAGTCAAGTCACTTTCTGTCTGTGCATTGATCATAGGGAGGGAGCACAGGACTCTTAGAACCTGGGAGGCCTCCCCTCCCGCAGCTGCACTGTGAGGAGCCTAGTTGTCAGGTGCTTGTTTCTTTGCAGATGTCCATTGTAGCTGCTGGCAGCCACTGGCATAGCGGTCAGCCCCTCATGAGATATGGGGGGCCTTATGGTGAATGTGCAAGTGTCTGCCCTGTGGGCTGTGGAGCTACTGTGGGTAATTCTTCTGATGCTGTTTGACAAAACGAGGGGAGTATCAGGAGACTTGGGGTGTCCCTGGAAAATCCTGATCTGTGGTGCTCCGGGGCCTGTGACAATGACCTGTTAATCTCATTGGAGAGGAATAAAAGGGACTGACAGGTCACCTACTCTAGGGTACCCCCAGGGGAGATCCCAGTTCTTAACGCTATCCCTGAACCTGAGGGTAAGTTATGCCTTTCACATCACACAGCCTTTTTCTGGCCCTAATGAGTGGGACTGAGCTATGCCCTCCAGCTCCATATA
>RJWH01010846.1:0-14789 GCA_004363575.1 Solenodon paradoxus | reverse complement strand
GGGGGGCGGGGCGGGTGCATGGACACGTTAACTACGTGGCCTTCACCCTGAGTGCAGCCTGTCACTCGGGTCAGGACAAGTTCTTCTGTGTGACCCTGCCCTGCACATGTCCCTCCAGCTTATGTGGGGTCTGGCCTGGGGGTCACCAGCCAAGCACTTGAAGGCGGCCAGAGCAGAATTCCGAGAATGGGGCCTGTCGTCCTGCTGAGGGCATGGCCCTTCCCTGGCTGGCCTAGACCTTCCCCTCATGTATTGTGCAAAACGCTGGAGACCCTTAGTTTTTCTAGTGACTGCTGACACGTTCACACGGTCTGCCTGGGACCCAGAGAGGCTGCGTGCCGTCCTTCGGGAGCGGAGAGCCGGAGGAGGTGGCTGCACCCGCCGTCACCAGCTCTCCACGCTTCGTCCACACCCAGGCGTCTGCAGGTGGCCTGTCTTTTGGACCTTCCTGTTCGCCGGGGTGGCAGGGTGCCTGTTTCCCTGGGCACAACTGTCTGCCCTGCCAGAGGCCGGAGACTCCCCCACAGAGCGTGGCCATCCCACTGGACATTACAGGGCCTGCCCAGGAGCTCGGAGAACTCGCAGCCCCCAGAGTGGGGCGCAGGGGCAGAACCCCTGAGAGCGGGGGCTGGGAGGCTTGCCGAAGGAAGCTTCCACGCATCCTTGTGACACAGGTGACTTGGAGTCACGGGAACCGCGAACTCCACCAGCAGCGGTTACCGAGCACCTGCTGTGCGCACGGCCGTGAGGGCTGACGGGGCTGCAGCGGAGTTGCAGGACCTGTTCCCGCTCAGTGCTGCTGAGAGATCAGCGCATGTCCTGGAGGCTCTGGGATGGAGTCGGCCCCCTGAGTCCCCTGAGGGTCATCCCTGTGTGTCCGTGTTCTGATCTCTGCAAGGGACACCTGTCCCCGGGATCAGGCCCGCTCTGGTGGCCTGTTTACCTTAATCACCCACTAGTCTCTCCTCTTCAAATTCGGTCACGTCCCGAGGTCCTGGAGGTGAGGACCTTGACCGGTGGATGGGGCACAGGGTCACTGGCCATCATTAGGGTAACCTGGCAACCATCGACACCCTGCTGACCGGCGAGCTTGCGTCCCTCTGCCCTGCTTGGTCCCCGGGACCCAGCGCAGTTACTGGGTTTCCAAATCAGCTCTGTGGCATGTGGTCCCACCTCTGTCTCCTCTTCTCCACTGTGGACTGAGTGGTCCCCAAATCCCTACGTGGGCACTGCAGCCCCCTTGGCTGTGGGGCCTTTGGTCAGCGCTCGGTCACGACTGGCTGAGGGTGTAATGGAAAAGCTCCCAGCCAAGGGCCTTCACCCGCCTTGGCAGTGAGAGAAACTGCCGGGAGGGCCAGGGCCGGAGGGAGGGACACGCCTGCCTTTCTTACTGGGGAGTCTGATGGTGGCCAGGCGGGTGTGTTCCCGCACTGCCCTTGAGTCAGGGCGAGGCTTTCAGGACAAGTTCACAGGCGAGCACCCCGGACAGGGAACAGCCTGCGTGCTGGGACCTGCAGGAGGGGTGTCGGGCTCGGGGTGTGTCCCGGGAGTGCGTCCCTGTCCTCGTGGTGTTGGGCAGGTGCCCGCGGTTCTGGGCCCAGGGCTGTCATCAGGTGGCGGGGCCGGGCCTCTTCTAGGTGTCCCCACAGAGGGACGTCCCAGGACAGTCGTGAGGTCCTCTGCTATGATGTGGGCCGGGAGCACGTTCTCTCACTGGGCGCAGAACTTCTCAGCCTGAATGGGGGTCTGGCACTGCCGACTGGGCAGGAATTGGGGGTCCCACGCCCCTCGGGAGGGAGGCGGACGTCAGGTGGCCCCTCTCAGCACCACGTCTGCTGCCTGCCACATGGGGGTCACGCGGGGAGTCGCTCTGACAGCTGCTGAAGCCATGGGGACTGACAGTGAGTTGGCACAGACAGGCTGGGCTGTCCCCGACAGTCAACAGCACACAATTAAGATAACAAAATGGAAGCTGGCCACGGCCTCTGAGGTCACAAGGGTGACCCCTTCATCGAGTCGACCAGGAAATTGGGTCCTGACAAGGAGCAGCAGTTTAGCCAAAGTCACCGGCCGTTGGGTGGCCTCTCAGCCTTCGGAGCTGTGACCGCTGTGTCCACCCTGGAGGCAGGTGGCCGTCCTTCACTGCGCTGCCTCCAGACCGACGGTGACTCCGACTCCACCAGGTTGGAGCCCACAGGCTGGTGCGTGCGACCCTCCCGCGCAGGCGAGGGCCCCTGCAGGGGCCCGGCCGGGCCTGCCTGTCACCTGGAAGCGCTGGTCTGCTCGCTCACCCACGCACACCCACACTGAGGCCGGAGAGAACCCCCTGCGTGTCTTTTTTGGAAACTCCCGCGCAGGGACGGGCACCTGTGTGCTGCTGGGCCTCGCGAGGCCGGAGCGCCGTCCCCGGCACCAGCACCGCACCTGGGGAGCGCCGGAACCAGTGCTGTGGCTGTGTTCCGGGGCGGGCAGAGGTGGTGCGACGGCCGGGCCTTCGGTGCCTGGAACGTGCGCCGTGGGGGCTGTGGGACGAGGGCCCCTCGGGAGGCCTGGGGCGTTGGCGCTTCCTCCGTGGCTGAGACGTGGCCCCGTGGCCCCTCCCCCGGGACTCGCGCCTGCTGTCCCCACTGGATGACACTGTTTGATCAGATTTTATCGCAGTGACAACCTGCAGAGGCATGTAAAGCCTGGAGGACACAGTGATTTATGATCTCGGATGAAAGCCTCCCTGGTCGCTCTGCATTCTGAGCTGCACCGGGGCCTGCAGCTGCCCCAGGGCCCCGTGGAGGCGCCGCCCGAGGGGCGGACGGTGGGAGCGGCTGCTCACCCCCACCCTCGACATGTCCCACTCAGCGCGGGGGGCCCTGACCTGGGGGTGCGCCTCGCCCCTCGCCCCTTTTAAAAGCCCGTGTCCACGTCCTGGCTACTGTGGACTGAGGACCTAGGACATCAGGGTGCTGGCGACTTTCCCAACTAGAGATTTCGTGTCCTCTGGGTACCACCTGGGACAGGATGGCTGGATCGGATGGTGGCTCCGTCTCGATGTGTCTGAGGAATCTCCGCACTGTTTTCCCTTTTCCCAAGGGGCTGTTCTCAGCGACACGCTCACCGCGGTGGGGAGGCTTCTGTGCACCGGAGCCGAGATGTGGGCGCCAGCTGCGTGCCCGTCCGCGGGAGAGAGAAGCTGGGTCCAGGCGCGCGGGATGTTGGGCAGCTGTGGGAAAAGAGGAGACTGAGCCTTTCCACCCCAGGGTGGGCCTGGAGCGGGCGTGCGAGGTGGGATGCGTTGGGGAGAGAAGGACAGGGTGGGCTTGCTTCTTTGTGCAGTGGAGTGAAAGGAGACAGTCAGCCCCCAGCAGAGCCCCACGGGACGCGAGGACGCTGCCCGGTCAGGGAGGCAGGGAGGTGAGCGCCCGGTGGAGGCAGACCCAGAATGAGCGTGGCTTTGTTGACAGAGGAAATAGTAATTCCATGGTGATTGAAATGCGTAAATAAGTGATGGGGTGGGGATGATGGAGACACATATGAGGAAGATGAACAGATGACAGAGCAGAGCTGTCAAGAGGTCACGTGGCCACAGAGGCAGGGTTGAACTGTCCCCTCTGTCCCCCCTGTCCCTCCTGCCCCATCTTCTCTGTTCCCATTTCCTCTGTCTCCCCATCCCGGCCACTGGACAGCCCCGACCTGTGACCTCCCGCCACGTCCCCTGCTCCCTGACCCTCCACGAAACCAGAGTGACCCTTCCTCAAAGCCTGATCAGAGCTTGTCTACCCGCCTTGAAGTGGGGGCACCTTCAGACCCCATCTCAGGGTCCACACCCCATGGAGGAACTGTGGGGTCTCCAGGCCAATGCCATTGGCTGACGCTGACCTGGCCGCTCCTGAGCCCCAACCCCGCCTGGCCCTCCAGGACACGCCCCTGCACTGCCTGCATCCCCCTCCCGCCCCAGGCGAAGGGTCCGTCTGCCCCTGAGGACGCCTGCTGATCTGTTTGCCGGCTCTCCTCCTGGGCAGCAGGCTCCCAGGGCCAAGTCAGTCTGTCAGTACCAACAGGTCCTCCTAACCGGCTCTGGAGGACACGGTGACACGAGACCAGGGGACTCGGGAGGGGGCTGCCAGCCCGCAGGGCATGGGGAGCCGGGCGTGCAGACAGGTCGCTGGTGCCGCGGTGCCTGCAGAGGGTCCTGCACGGCCAGGACGGCCTGACCGCAGAGCCCGCGGCCGCGGGGACTGCCCCCCCGGGGAACGCGAGCTGGACGCAGGTTGGGGCGTCCGCGTGAGACAGCGGGGCCGTGGGGAGCAGCCTCGCCAAGCTAATGGATCGAAACACTTACAGTGGGCATTAAGCAAACTCATAAAATCCCCAGCTGCAAGCCATGCTGAGCTTCCAAAGTGACTCACACAAATAGCAAACAAAAGTCTGAAGTTATTGAAACCCTTTCAGGGAGATGACGCATGAGACCTGGTCACCCACCCAAGTGCCCTGTAAAACTGACACGTGGCTTTAACGTCCTGGTTTTTAATGAGAAAACACTGGGCAGAGTGTTTCCCCACTGAGTGTGTCATGTAGGAAGACACACTTTTGAAATGGAAACAGTCTTTTAAATAATTTACTGAACGGCAGACCCCTTGGCAGGACCCGTCTTCTGGGGGGCACCTGGAGGCTGCCGCCCTGCCCTGCGCCCCTGCCCTGCGCCCCTGCCCGCCAGGCTGGGCACCAGGCTCTGGGCCGGAGCAGACGCTGTCGCGGACGGGAAGGGGTCACCCCTGCTTTGTCAGCGGGAGGGGTGAGGCAGGGAGGCTCAGCCGCTGGGACCCGCTGCCCGGGCCGTGCGGGACTCGGGGGCAGAGGATCATGTCGGGTGGCGGTCAGTGCGGGGGGTGGGGCCCCGGGGCAGCTGTGGGGTCTCTGCTGCCCTGGGAACCTGGGGGGCAGGGGGCCAGGGGTGCGGCGTCGGTCTTGTGGGCCCACAGGGAGGCTTCGGGCCCCGCGCTGGCCCCCGTGCTCCTCCCGTCACGCCATGGGCGGCTCAGCCACAGGGCCCTGAGACAGTGACAGCAGCCTGGAGACAGTCACAGGACGCCCATGTGTGGGGAAGGGACACTGCTCCCCATTCTGGCCACAGAGGGCCTGAGCGTCCCCGCTTCTCCCTGAGCCTGGACTCTTGTGGGCAGTGGCCGGGGCCCCACGTTGGTCTGGACTCAGAGGGCTGGACTAAGGACTTCCCAGCTGGCCGTGTAGGGTGAGCGTCCCTCAGGGCGGCCCCACTCTGGCGTGGGGGCTCAGGGTGGGATGTGATAGAGCCGGGAGGAGGAAGATGGCCACGGTTAATTAGGGACAGGCTGGACAGCGTGAGCAGGACAGGTTGGGAGTCCCAGTTCTGCAGGCCCCTCCCACCCAAGGGCCACCCCCCATGACCAGCCCCTGCCCTGCCCTCCTCTCCAGGTCACAGCCCAGAATGGACCTGGAACTCAGAGGAGGCAGGTGACAGGATGCTTGGTCACCCTGGTGGCAGAAGGCCCCACCCAGTCGAGTCATTCAGAAGCCGGGCTGCGGTCCTCTTCCTCCCAGCCGTGACTGTCTGCGGCCACATGTGCCCGAGGGGCAGGGGCTTCTGCCAGCGTCCTCCATTCTCTGGGACCCACCTCGTTGAGTGAGGCCACTTGTGAGATCGAGAGTGGGGCGCCTGTCAGGGTGGCCCGTGGCCATGAGCCCCGACAGCAGGCTGCGTGCGGCAGGCAGGCCCTGCGCCTCCACCAGCTGCGTGTCCCTGCCATGTGCCCTGCTGGTCTGTCCCGCCCTGGACGGCTGCTGTGGGCCCGGCCGGCAGCAGCGTGTGCCCGGCCCACTCCTGCAGGGACGAACCGGGACAAAGGTTGTGTGCTTCCCCGAAACGCTGAGGCTGCCTGTCGCCAGCTTCTGGGTGCTGCCGCCACAGATCCGTTTCTCGTTCCCAGGGAGGAAGTCCAGTGCTGACACAGTCTGTCGGTGCCGGACAGCTGCCTCGGGCCTTCCTTCCTTCCTCCTGAGGGCTTTACCTGTCTGGCCAGGTCCCGGGGCTGCCTGTGGTCCCTGAAGAGGAGGTGGACACCAGGGTCCTGTCCACGCCTGCACTGGCCGCGGGGCCACCTGTGTGCCGGGCGAGGCATCGCAGAAGAGGAGGGTCGAGGAGGAGGAGGACGTGGGCCCACTGCCACCGATGAGCGAGGTGACGGAACCCAGACCGGCATCTGTGGGCTGAGCAGCAGCTTCACTCAGGTCCCTGGACACCAGGCTGGTGGACAAGAAATGTGTCTGTTCCGTCAGAAAAGCAACATGCATGGGGGAGACGGCGGCAGCGGGAACAGTGTCAACGCTGGACCGGGACCCATTGAGCTGCGGTCGACGGGATGGGACCACGCCCAGCATGCAGGACAAAGGAGACTTGACCCGGGGACACTCACTAGAGGCCCTAAAGCCACCTCAAGCCAGATGCCCTCTCATCTCTGGTCACACGAGTGCTTCACAACCTGCAAGGTATTCCCAGCTCCACGTGACAAAGGGACCCGGGAGCCACCGTGAGGAGGTGGGCGGGGCACCAGGCCACCTGCTGATGGTGGAGGAGGCGCTACAGCCCGCAGGCCGGCTCGGGACACGCACGCTCCCCCCACCAGGCCACCCGCTGCCTCGCACGCAGCCAGCACTCACGAGCCGGTTCACATGAGCGCTGGCACGAGCTCCTGGCTGTGTCCCCGAGGCGCTGGGCGCACATCACCATCCGGGGCTGCTCAGCCGTGGACCCTCCAGGCTCGTCTTCGTCATGACGCGCTGGCGGGTCTGCGGCCGCCCTGGGCTGACCTCACGCCTGTCCCGGCCAAGCCCGCGTCTGCCGGGGCTCAGGTCACCGGCCCAGGGTCCCACCGGCCCAGACTGTGAAGGGTCCTGCCCGTTCCCTGCTCCCTGGTGGGTGCCGAGGCCCTGTGAGCACGGATGACGGGCAAGGAAGGGCGCTGGGCCCACCATGTGGGGTCTTTTTTCTGGAACTCTCCTCACTGGGCTACGGGAAGGGGAGGGAGGACTTCCCAGGGGCTCCCCCCGAACACCGTGCAGACCCCTGAGGCCGCACCGCTGTCTGAGCTCAGGCCCGTGTCCCTGCCGCCCACCTGCCCTCCCTCCCCAGCCACGGGGCTGGGCCCCGAGGAGGGCCTGTCCCTGAGCACTGTGAGCCCAGAGCACCCTGCCCAGGTGCTGCGGTCAGAGCGGCCCCTCTCTGTGGGGTCCGCAGCGCGGCAGCTGCACGGGCTGCCTGGAAACCGGCTCCCGCGCCGTCCCTGAGTGGCTCTGATGGGACAGAGGTCTGGATGCTCAGCCGCCTGCCCCTGGGCGACCTGACGGGCTGTGACTCGCTGCCAGGCGGGGAGCTGCCTGCCACAGACGTGCCGAGCTGGCGCCGGGTGTCCGAGGGCCGGCGGGGCGGGCAGATGGGTGCTCTGCAGGCGCGGCCTGGGCTGCGGGGTCCTCGTCCTGGGGGTCCCTTCATGGGTTCAGGCCCTGAGGCGTCGTCAGCCTGGGCCACCCTCCACACTGACCGTGAGACTGTGGGGCGAGGACGTCGGGGCCTTTTCTTGCTAACCGCGTCCAGTGACTTTAAATCTAAAGCAAGCTTCGATCGTTTTTCAAAGAGAAATGCAAGAATTGACTCATTGTCCTCAAATATTTAATGAGAGCAATACAACTGCTTAACATGCATTTATCATCTGTCCATCCCCATCCGTCTGTCCACCCCACCTGTCTGTCCACCCCATCTATCTGCCCATCCCATCCGTCTGTCCATCCCATCTGTCTGCCCATCCCCATCCGTCTGTCCACCCCATCCGTCTGTCCACCCCATCCATCTGTCCATCCTTCATCTATCTAGCATTCTGTCCATCTGTCATCTATCAAAATCTATCATCTATCTATGTATGTATCATTTATCTGTCTATTCAGTTCCCACCTCTCTATCATCTACCCATCATCTCTGTTATCCACCCACCCACCCATCCATCCACCTGTCTGCCTGTCTGTCCTTCCACATGTCCGTGGACACAGGACAGTGTGCTCTGGCCCTGGGAGGAGCACCGCGGCTTGCAGTCCAGACGAGACGCGGGGGCTGGCTGTCGGGACTGATCTGGCTGCTGTCAAGCAGCACTGTGATTGCTCCTGGGTGGGGGGTCTCAGGAGCTACGGGTGACCCTGCGCAGTGCAGACTGCGGGGCGGTGGGGCTGAGAGCTGCCAGGAGACCCCTGGTTGCTGGGGTCCACCTGGGCCCCGGCCCTGCCTGGACGGACGCGTGGCCTGCAGGCTGTCCTGGGGACGGGCCCGTGTCTCCGCGCCCCGGCTCCACTGGGCACTTCCGCCTGCCGCCGGGGTCCTGAGCTCCCTGGGGACCGGCTCGGCGTCCTGGGAGGAGCGAAGCCACAGTGCCACATGGTCCCCTGGCCGCGTCCTGTCAGCCTGTGACCTGAGCAGTGTCCAGGCCCTGCTCCCACAGCGGCACGAGTGGCCGGCCCCCGAGCTGGACCCAGAACACGGGCCGTGTCCTAGTGCTCAAAGCTCCGGCTTCCCCCTGAGAGCAGCTGCTCCTCGGAGCTCGACACGGCCGCGTGCCTGACCCTGAGCGCGTTAGAAACCCCAGTGACGTCCCGAGGCCGTGACCCTGGCGGGGCCGGGGAGGTGGTCCTGGCTCAGAGGACCGCGTGCCTCTCGGTGTCAGGCCACCCAGACCACCTGGGACGGGACACGGCCCCGCCCTCGGGACTGTCACTCCCCCGTGTGGCCGCTGCTCCTCCGTCCCCAGCACCGCGGCGGCACCAGTCCTTGGCACCCTCCAGGCACGGCCGAGGACGGGTCCTGTCTCTGTGCGATGCCGCCCCCTGCAGACGCTCATCCCTCCCTCCCCGTCCTGCTCTCTGTGGACTCGGGCCCCGCCGGTCTCCGCCAACGAACGCCTCCAGCACCCAGACTGCCCACGGCGACGTGGGGTGGGCGCAGGAAGGCGTCTAAGCTCCTGGCAGCTGTCCGCATGGCCCCACTGAGCCTGACACTAGGAAGGCGACCGAACGAACTCACAGATGCCCACATGCATGCATGTGTGTGTGTGTGTGTGTGTGTGCGCGTGCGCACACGGGGGTGAGGGGGTGTGTGAGTGGACGGATGGGTGGACGGATGGACGGGCAGGTGGGTGGGCAGGTGGAAGGACGGATGGGTGGGTGGATGGACAGATGGACGGGCAGGTGGATGGATGGACGGCAGGCAGGTAGGTGGCAGGTGAGAGAGAGCGGCAGGAGAAACAAACGAGGCCGAGTCACCCAGCGACCTCCTTCTCATTTTGGTTTTCATATCCTGTTACATTTGCCCCTAATCTAAGCTAAGTGTGTTTCAAAACGTTTTCTCCAATCCTTTTGGTCTTGCAAATGACAACTGATAAAATCTCACAATAAGCAGAGTCCTGCTCATGTTTCTCCCGGACCTTAAGCCCTGAAAGCAGGCAGCTGCCCTGAGCGCGAGGCCCGCTTGGCCCTAGACTCAGCTGCCCGCGGGTCCCCACCGCCAGACCTGACCTGTGTGGCTGAAGGAGCAGCGATGGCTCCACCGGGGCCCGCGCCTGGGGGCTGGGGTCTCGGGCACCCTGGGCCTATTTGGACCCAGATGATGGGTCAGCTCCGCAGCGGCTCGCCAGCGTCGGCCTCATATCGGCCTCCTGCTCCTCCATAGACACACTTCTGTGACATCTGCCAGGTGTTCCAACAGGGGCTTGAAGTCGAGCCGGCACAGGTGGAGGCTGGTGGGGGCAGGCTGCCGGCGGCCGGCTGCGGGAACAAGGCTGCGGCTGTGGCGTGGGGCCTCCCGCAGCCCTCGCTGGAGCCCCGCGCCCATCGCAGAGGGAAGTGGTGGTCATTCCGCTCGGGGACTATTCTTTAAAAACTGCCCTTGTTTCACTTGGCTGTAAGGAGCTGGTGACAAGAGGGGGCCGGCTCTCTGGGGTGCGCGGGCGAGTCTGTGGGGAGGGCTCAGGGGAGACAGGGTGATGAATGCCGGGCAGGCCCCGCTTCGTCGGGTAAGAACCGGGCCCTGCTTGGTGCAGAACCAAGTGGATGGAAAAATAAATGAATGTCCTGGATGACAGAGGGGTTCGAGGTATAGAAAACTGCTATCAACAAACCACGCTCTGGGGGCGGAGTGGGCGGAACGCTCCCAAGTCATCCATCACGGCAAGGGCGCCGGACGAGGCCGCGGGACTGGGGCTGCGCTGGGAAGGCTTACCGGGCCGGCAGAGGACAGCGGGTCTCTCTGTGACCCGCACTGACTGCCCTTGGTCCCGCCCAGCACAGCGGCCGGAGACGGGGCCTGACGGCAGCTGGCGGGCCGCGGAGCCTGGGCGCCGTCCTCCAGGGCCCGATTCCTGCCGCGCGCACCGGCCCACTCGGGCTTCGAGGAACCGAAATCAGCAGATGGTTCGAGGTCTATTAGCCAGCACCTCCCCCGCCCTCGCCGCCGCTGGAACCAGAGATTGGGTTTCTTAATGACAGAAGAATTAAGTAATAGGCCCGAGCAGGGCTGCGGGCAGCCGTGTGAAGCCATGTGCAAAATTGATATTTCAACAAACCTGATAGCGCATTAGCGCGGTGGCCGTGCCGTGTTGCCGAGCCGCTCAGTAAACCTTCCATCAGATGCCCGCAGACGCCTGTCAAAGGGCACTGCGCGTGCCCTGGCCGCTGCGGGCGGGTGGTCTGTCCTCAAGGTCCCAGCAGAGCGTCCGACTGTGCAGCAGGGCGGGGAGCTCGGCCTGCGGCTGTGAGGACAGTCAGCCTGGGGTCCGCTCTGGAGGTAGGCCTGTTGTCTGGGACCGGGACCGACACTCCCAGACGCCCCCAGACGCCCCCAGATGCCCTCGGATCAGAGCCGACACCTCAGAAGTGCTCAGATGGGGCCACCCCGCCAAGGCTCCACCTGCAAGGGCACTGCTGCTCCGTGGCTGTGATTTGTAGCCGCCGGCCCCGATATGGGCCCAAGACAAGATGCTTGGCGACAATTTTATGAAGATCAATGTTATTAGGGACTGAATTCTTGTCCGAAATAATTTGTATAAAATATAGTCACATTAGATGAGAATCTGTGCTGAATTATCAGCTAATGGGGTGTTGAATTGTGCGAAACCTCCGCTCTCTCCTGTGGAATAATTGAACACGATGTCTTCCACATTGGTCCAGAGGTCCCGGGCACAGGGGGACCTGCAGCCTGATTGGGGCCTCCGAAAAGCGGGGGCTCCACCCTGACCCCCCATGTGAGTCTTGGGGCCCATCCCAGAAGGTCCCCTCCTCCCACCGTGGACCCTTAGCTCTGACCCTCAATTCTGAACCCACCTCTGGAGCCCAGACCCGCCCAGGCCGGTGCCCCCACCTGGTCACCTTCTGCCCTGCTCAGTGAGGGCACGGGGACCCTCTCCCCAGGGCAGAGGCCCCGAGAAGATGCCACCCGAGTCGCCCTCCCAGTCCCCGGTCCCTGTCCCCTGGTCCCGCCCACCCCCTGACTGCAGAAGGAGGCGCAGGTGGGCTCTCCCAGTCCATCCCAGTTTCCGGCGAGGGCCCCTCGCTCTCTATTCCTTGGGAGCTGTAGGCAGGAGGCGCTGGGGCAGAGGCTGCCGTTCATGGCGTCCATCACCTGTCTGTCTCTCCTAGGGATCACCCCCAACTGTGGAGTCCCTGGACCCCTGTGGCCACTTCCCTTGGGCGGCGCCCGCGTGAAGCCACGGCTGGGACGTGTTAGAGGACCCTGTGGGCTGTGGGCGAGGGACACTGGGCGGGACCCACGGCCGGGAGACACTGGCGCCAGGCAGACGCACTGTCATCACAGACAGAATGTGGCCACCGTCCAGAGGCCAGGCTGGCCCTTCTGTGGCCGGGCACTGAGCCTGGGGCTCATCCGCCATCATCTCAGTGCAGAAAGAAGCAGGAGCGACTCCATGAGCTGTGAGCGCCGCGACGCCCACGTCCCACCAGGCGGCAGCCTCTCCCCCCGTGAGAGCCACCCAGCTGGGAGAGTCCCGCTCCTGCAGGGGACCCAGGGTCCCCAAGTCCCTGCACCAACGTTCCCCCTTCCCTACAGGGGAGTTGGGGCAGCCCCGGGGTCCCAGCAGTGGGGAAAGGCAGTGGCGTCGGCGCGGTGCACTCACAGTGGGTCCAGACACCGCGTCCTCGCCGGGGCCACGTGGTGGATGGAGGGGCCTGAGACCAGTTTTGTTTGTCTTCGGAAGGTCGCACACCCAGGTCCCCACGGAGCAGACTGGGTGCTAAGGTTCTAGTCACCCCGGGGAGTCCTGCGGCCCCAAACTGCCCTCTGTCTTCAGGGCACGTCCGGTTCCAGGCAGCCGGACAGAGGACTGTGGCCAACGACGTGTCCCGAGCCCGCCGTCTCCTCGCCTGGACGGGCTGTGGGCAGGCTCGCACCTCAGGGCTGCGACATGGACGGACCGTGAGGTCGAGCGGTTGCCTTGCCCCCAGCTGGACAGTGAGGAGAAACCACACAGCCGACGGGGCCCGTGCCCAGCGGCGGGGCCCCACGGACAGACCCGCGTCGGAACTGTGGCTTCCCGGGCGTCCCCGAGCGTGAGGCGCACGGGGCTGGGAGACCAGAAGGGGTCCCGTTGGGACGGAGCTGAGTCTCGGGCGTGCTCCCTGGCCCCGGGCGTGGGTGCCCCAGGAGCCCAGCGCACAGGCCGCCCCGGGCAGTCACGGGCACAGCAGCTGCGTCCTGGACGTGTGGCGTCCTTTTTACTGTGGTCAAATATACTGGGCGGGTCACCCTGGAGCCCCGTGTCCCCGAGTGGGACCCAGCACCCGGTCCGCAGCGCGGGGGACCCCTCTGGTGCTCCCCAGAGGCCCTCGCCCTTCTTGGTGACTGGAGCCGGGGGGAGGGCAGAGGGGAGACAGGAGCGGGCTGTGGGGTGCAGGGCGGCGTGTTCTGGGGCCGCTGCCTGCCGTCCAGGTGGGAGCCGGTGTTTGGCGCTGCCCGTCCTTGCCGGCAGCCTGGCCGCCCCAGATGACCTTGCTGCTCCGGCTCCCTCCCGTCTCCCCCGATTAATGAAGCCATGTATCACTCCGCCCACCCGCTGCTCCCGGCCTCGGCAGCAGCTAATTCTGCCACATAATGGAATGTGAGCGCTGTCTAATTTCCAAATTAGGACGCGGATGGATGGCCGGCTCTGCCGACGGGCGGGGGCGGGGTGGGCGCTGCCCGCGGGGCCCTGGACACTCCGGGGCCATGGCCGGAGTTCCGAGTCCTGAGACGGGCTTTGGAAGGGAGGCAAGGCTGCACCCTATGCGCGACCCCACCATTGACTCAGCCTGCTCCCTCCACCTGGCTCCGACCTCGGCACCATGACATCGGTCCTCCCGGGGCCAGATCAGGGGTCAGAGGTAGGTCGGGGGTCAGGGGCAGGCACTTCACCGTGCCCAAGTCTGGGCACCTGCCCCAAAGCCTCCTCACGACCTTGACCTTCTCCGAGAGTGCAGGCGGTGGCCCCGGCAGCAGGCCATCAGAGGGCCCAGGCAGAGACCTGGAGTGAGGACGGCTGGGGACAGGCCTGGTGCTGGAGCAGGGGCGCTGTCCCTGGTGGAGCCGCCCAGCGGGGAGGCTGTGTCCGCAGACTAATGGGTCCCCTGGCTGCCTGTCACCTGCCCAGACTGCGGAGCCTCTGGGGAGCCCTCTGTGCACCCCCGTCTTGCCCCCACCTTCCAGATGCTGGGGAGTAGCCTTGTCCCCCAGCAGGTGGCCCTTCCTCCTGGCCAAGGCCTGAGTCCAGCTCAGGGGCTGTCAGGTACTGAGCTTCCTGGAGGAGGCTGTCCCTGTCACCTGTCAGGGTCTGCAGGCAGCTACAGGATCAGGGTCTTCGTCCCTGACTCCTCCCTCCTGAGTCCTCCCTACCTAACCCCCACCTGACTGTCCAGCTACCCCCACCAGGCCCCTCTGAGGCCCTGTCCCCTGGTCCCCTGGTGCTCAGAGTTCACTGAGTCAGTGGCCCCTGCAAACCGGTCTAGGAGGCGGTGCAGGCCTGGGGGCAGCAGACGTAGGCGGGAGCTGCTTTCACGCTCAGGGGGAGAGTGTCCCCACAGTAATTTGGGAATCCACTTCGTCACCAGCAGTCACGACTGTCCCTGTGCTGTCTCTGAGAACCTGCTGTGTGCCAGCGCCGGGTGGCTGAGGTCACAGGGATGTCACCACATTCTGCTGTCACCTGCTTCCAGCTGCCCATTTGGATCCAGACTGTGGCTGTCATGGGGTGCGAGGCCCTGCCCACAGGTCGCCCGTATGGAGTGCTAGTGGCCCGGGGCAGCCAGTGTCCTACGAGGCCTGCAGGTCCAGGGTCCCCACCCACTGGGAGGGAGCTGGACACCATAGGGTGGGGCACGTGTCAGAGCCGTGTGGTGGGTGGCGCAGGTGGCGGAGACCCTGGTAGAGTAGGATGTGCTCGGTCCTGCTGCAAGGTGACGCTGCTGGTTTGGGGACTGCGGCCCATTCATCATCTACACACTCAAGCTGGAGCGGGAAACAAGCTGTAAATCATGCTTCACGGTGCAGTCGGTGGTGGGCTGGGCCTGGACTCTAATGGGGGGCCTGGGCCCCACATGGACATGGAGGAAGAGGAGGAGATGGAGGAAGAGATGGAGGAGGAGATGGAGGAAGAGTTGGAGGAGGAGGAGGAGCAGGAGGAGCAGGAGGAGGAGGAGGAGGAGGAGGAGGAGGAGGAGGAGGAGGAGGAGGAGGAGGA
>RJWH01010845.1:0-12780 GCA_004363575.1 Solenodon paradoxus | reverse complement strand
TTACTCTGTTCAGACCTGGAAAACCCTTCTTTGAAAAAGCCAAGGAAGAGGCTTTAGATTTCAGTATAGGCTGAACAGTGAGTTGCTCCAGTCTGTCATCAGCCTTCCAGGAGCTGTTGGACTGTGCTTCCAGGTGAGCTGGTGCCTTCCCAGGTTAACAGGCCCCTCAGGGAACTCATGACTCCTGGCCTTAGAGCAGGTCTGGTTCCCACAGGCAGCGAGGCTGTTCAGAGCTGCCTCCTCTGGGAGCGCGGGTTCAGGGGCCAGGTGGATGGGGAAAGCAGGCTGGCACCTGGAGGAGTGTCTCTGCAGTCATCCACAGGCACCGGGTCCAGGAGTCCACCGAATTCGGGGAGGCTTCGAGTGTGACCGCCCTGGGTGCCGCTGAGTGGCCCCGCAGCGGGCAGCGCCCGGACTCCGGGTTTGCGTGGGACAGGATAGCGGCTCAGGGGACCACGCGAGCAGAGGGCCGGTCCAGAAGGCAGCAGACAGGGCTTCAAGTCGTCGCGGATGTTCTCCCCTGGTTCCAACCTGGCTTCTAGCACACAGCAGCCTTGGGTGCCCACCTGGGACCCTGTGAAGTCCCCCTGGGCTGTCCAGCTGGGACAAAAGAGTAAGTCTGCATGTGCGCCTTGGAATTCACCCTGCCTTTCTGTTGGTAAATAATAACTTTGTAAGACCTTCCTATTTAGGGACTTTGGTCAGTACTTTTGAACAAGTAGTGCCGTTAGCCCAACCTCAATTTCAGAACCTCTTGAGATTTAAAGTCTTTGGGTGTATTTATCTTTAAATAAACTCCTGTGCTCGGTATTATTCCACAAGGCACATGTGTGTGAAAACCCAGACACAACCTGGTGATAGATGCTCAGGTCCTATTCTGTGTTGCTGGAGATTTGTCCTCCAAGTTTCAGCATGGGCTCTAGAGTCACATTTAAAATCCAGGTGCACAATGGAATTCTCTGCATCTATTTAAAAAGATGAAGTTGTGCCCTTTGCAACACTCTGGATGGAGCTGGAGGGGGTCATGTTAAGTGAAATAAGACAGAAACAAAGAGAGGAATACAGGACGGTTTCACTCATACATGGAATATAATGAAATGGAATAAATGAACATACACATTCCTATAAAATCAACAGGACACAGGACCCGGTGCGGGTGGTGGGTGTGGTGTGAAATACAGACTGAGGTGTAATTTCAATATTCTAAAATGAACAGTATTGTGAACAAAGAAAACAATAGTAAATATTGCTATTAAACAGAAACTTGGGTGCCCTGAAGGCCTACTGGAGTAGGTCGGGGTATGCGGTCCACATACACCCCAAGGACCCCAGTTTGAGACCCTGGGGTGGGCGAGGCAGCAACACAATGAACAAAACACAATAAATGCTTCTTGCTCCTCTCCTGCTGCTGCCGACTGGCCGTCGTTCCTGCTCACACCTCTGCTTACACACAAAACACAACAGAGTAACAGAAGTGGTGGTGCCAGAACAAGAGCAGCTTTGAAAATCATGTGGAGTAAAATCATACCTGGTGCATAACCAATGGCTACATTCAGTTTTTTCATTTTCAAAACATATATAACATTTTTATCTAATGATTTTTATACAAATTACCTAAACTCCATCAGAAGTTCTCTAACACATAAGTTGGAAGCTGTGTTGAAAACTTTGAAACACTAAAGATGTTTATAAGATTTGGTATTACTGCCAATGTTCAGTGACCTCCTTTCTGATGAGCAAATTCTACATGTATTGCATTTTTTAGTGATTTATTTGATCTTCTCATCAATTGAGAATATAGGTGGACAACACAGGCTCTCTCCTATGTGACTATTCTACTTGACGTCTGATAATTCTTACAGAAAGATGCTCCAAATTAAAAATAACTAACTGGTTACAATGAACTAGGTTATAAACAGGTCACATATTGATGGCTAAAGAGTATTTATTTCTAACTCAGAAAAAGTACAATTGAGATCTGAGGAAGAATTTGGAAGATTCTGCTTTCCCTTGTCAATCTCTTCTGCCATTGGCAATGGTGTCTTTTCACCCAAGTGCACCCAAGGCAAAACCTAATGGCCATTTGCTATTAGAACAATAGGCATGGACCAACAGAGCAGACCGCACAAAATTTTATTCGTCTATATTTGAAGTAATGGCCATCCCTTTTGTTCATATTCTCTTGGTCACCATTTTCTTGTACTTCTTTATCCCTCCCATGGCAAACAGAGACAGGTGTGTCTACCAGAAAAAGTATGTTTGTTGAATACATGATCAGTCTGTCTTACAGGATTACACGCCTGTGTGAATTCTCTGATGTACAGTGAGGGATGACTTTCGGGAGAAAGTTTTCCTACATTCTATACATTCAAAGGGTTTCTCTCCTGTGTGAATTCTCTGATGTACAGTGAGGTGTGACTTCTTGGAGAAAGTTTTCCTACACTCTATACATTCAAAGGGTTTTTCGCCTGTGTGAATTCTCTGATGTTGAGTGAGAACTGACTTCTTGAAGAAAGTTTTCTGACATTCTTTGCATTCATAGGGCTTTTCTCCAGTGTGAATTCTTTGATGCACAGTGAGGGCTGACTTGCAGTTGAAAGTTTTCCTACATTCTTTGCATTCACAGGGCTTTTGTCTTGTATGAATTCTCTGATGTACAGTGAGGTGTGACTTCTGGGAGAAAGTTTTCCAACATTCATTACATTCATAAGGTTTCTCTCCTGTGTGAATTCTTTGGTGTACAGCGAGGGCTGACTTCCAGTTGAAAGTTTTCATACATTCTTTACATTCAAAAGGTTTATCTCCTGTATGAGTTGTCTGATGTACAGCGAGGTGTGACTTCTTGGAGAAAGTTTTCCTACATTCTATACATTCATAGGGTTTCTCTCCTGTGTGAATTCTCTGATGTACAGTGAGAACTAACTTGCTGGAGAAAGTTTTCTGACATTCTTTGCATTCATAGGGTTTTTCTCCAGTGTGAATTCTTTGATGTACAGTGAGGGCTGACTTCCGGGAGAAAGTTTTCCTACATTCTTTGCATTCATAGGGCTTTAGTCTTGTATGAATTCTCTGATGTGCTGTAAGAGTTGACTTCAGGGAAAAAGTTTTCCAACATTCTTTACATTCATAAGGTTTCTCTCCTGTATGAATTCTCTCATGTCTAGTGAGGTCTCTCTTCCGGTCGAAAGATTTATTACATTCTTTACACTTATATGATTTCTCAACTATATTTGTTTTCTTATATTTAATGCAATTAGACATTGTATAGAGAAAATCACCACATGTATTATATTCAAAAGTTTTGCCACCTAACTGAGTTATCTGACTGTTTGTAAGGTGTAATTTCTGACTGAAGTCAGTCCTACCTTGATTCCATTTATTACGAGGATGCTCAGGATATCTGAGGGCTTTCTCATTTATATTAGAACACTCAGGTTTTTCTACAGCCAACGTCTCATCAGGTTCACATGGTAGAAGTATGTTTTTATGAACATTAAACTCCTCAAGTGTCATTCCTGAATAGATTCCATTATTGATAATCAATTGAGAAACACCGACTGAGCTCAAATGACATGATTTTTCTAAGTTAGTTCTTTCCTTCTCTGATGTTTCACTGTTGGTGATTATAACTTGACACAAATGTCTTCCCTGAGTTCCCTGGTTGGCTTCCCACCATTCATCCACAGTCTGGACACCTAAAACGAGATGAAAATAACCATATTTATGGACTTCATCCAAGTATACTTCATGCCAGTATAAATATAAAGATGTTCTTTGTATCTTGGGAGCACATGATTTAGAAAACCTAATATGGTATTGATTTTGATACATACACGGCTTTTTTCCTCCCTCATAAATTAATGTAACAAATTACATTTAGGTGTTCTAAAGATAAACGAAGGTTCGTTTTCTTTTACTTCTTTACTTTTTATTAAAATTCATGATATTCTTTGATTCAGTAAATACCTGGTTATTTTCTATTTATAGATTTTAGGTGAAACCTTTTCAACTACCATTTGTCTTCCTTTTTCTTTTCTCTACTCAAGTTCTATCTCGACAATGTTATGCTGGATCTTTTTGATCCTGTATTTAGTGAAGATGGCATGATTCTCCTGGATCAGGAATCTGAAGGATGTAGGCTAGGAACATTTGTCTGCTACCTACGTGGGAATACTGTTTAGGAACAAGGATTTTGTATTTACATTTCAGTTATTTATTCTCCCTATTCTCCCTAGGTAAAGGATATAGGCATCTGTGTATTTTTCCAAAGATAATGTTTTTAGATAAGAAAGTCCTCTGCAAATTCCTAACGAAACAGTACAACACCGGCTCCTCACAACCATAATAGACACGGAAATGCTCGTTCATCACTGTGTACAACCTCTCTCCGTTGATCTGATGCATTTGGCTTCTGTATCTCAGGCAGTGTCTACCATGTTTCAAAAGCCTCCTACAAGGCCCTCTGAGATAAGAGCCCTGGAATCTCACAGCTTGTCTCTCATAGGACTGTCCTTACTTGACAATTCACTGATTCTGAAGAGTTTTATTTTATAATTTTCAGCTGACTCCTGATTTCACTCAAACCAGCGTCTTATGTATGTTTTTCATTATATTGGATATTAAAAAAATAAAAATCACCTCTGAAGAAAGTGAAAATACAACCTACAAAACCCACTGCCAACATCTGGGTGTCTCTAACAAAACTTGCTTGTATTGACCTTGGTCAGAATGTCTTGTACATTCTCTCAGAACAAAGACCACCCCTTTCCATGCTAATCAATTTTCTCTTTGCCCCTCAGTTTCACAGTTTGTAGTTCATGAGGCTTGTACTAGGGTCTCTTGTGCGATTCTCTTGATAACACCCTAGACAATTTGTGATAATCACTGTATTAGCTTATAGTTAATAATTTATTAACTTGCATCTCTAATCACTATTATGTTATTATATCTGTCTGACTACCGTTTATATATGTACCTATAAATTACATGTCAAATGAAAATCAGTCATCTTGAATTTAAACTCTTCCAGTATAAACACTGAATATATTTTCTCGCTGAAGTGTCTTCGAGTACCCTCCTAAAATAATATCCCTTCTTCTGCTGGCTAAACATTATTTGTGACTCTTATTTCTCTATTTAACAAGTAGATTTGTTTCATTTCTCTTGTCATAGAATGTAAACAACTGAAAAAGGCATTTCATTGATTACTATTGCTATCCCCACATCTACAAAAATGACCAGTGTCTGAAAATTCCCAACTAATATGATAAACAAAGGAACAATTGTATGAATAAAACCCTGAAAGAATACCTGGTGCAAACGTAGGAAAACATAGCAACAGAGAAGTGAATACCCAGAAAAGGTTCTAAGAGGGTAAAGGTAGGGTTTAAATTTGGGGTAAGAAAATGAACAGCTTTAAAATAGGGAGAGGATAGATGAGTGAGTGTCATGGGTTTCAACTAAATAAGGCATGAATCTGACATTTACAGGTGAGTATCGTATGGTCTGGAGCCAAAAAATTATTGCTGAAATGTAGATGCTTATGGTCAAAATCTGCTGGAATCTCCTTTTCGCAACCTCCTTGTCCAGTGTGCGCTGACTGACCTGAGAGGCTCTGGCTTGGCTCTGCTACAGTCCACGGCTCTTCTCCGTGCTCCAACTTGATAATCAACTCAGGCTTAGACGCGCAAAGCCCTGTCGAGGAGACACAACATAGTCTCTTGTCAAATTGAAAAAGCTTCACAATCTTTGAAGAATGACAACAGCACAGTTTTAGAAGATGTGCAATAAAGAGACAAGAAGAACCTCTGAGTGGAGCGGCAAACACCATGTTCTTCATCTGGCGTCTTCAACCAGAATATCATTACATTTCATAAACAGTAGTACATTTACCAATAAAGCAGACAGTTTCTGCGCTTGGCATTTACTAAGGAATTTTACTCACCTGCTGACACAAGGTTACTGTAGGTCTCCAGCATCACATCCCTGTAGAGGGTCCTCTGAGCATAATCCAAGTCCTGCCACTCATCCCAAGTGAAGGTCACAGCCACATCCTCAAACGACACCATTCCCTGTAATAGCACATTTTTCTTAGCTCGAGTCATTAACCTGGGACAAAAGGACAGTTCGTTTTTGTGTTTTATGATGTACACAAAGCATCACATTTTGTACTCTACATTGTGATGCATTTTACTAAAAATAGCCTACTTCTATACTCACAAAATACTTCCTAAAAGTATCATTATAGAGAGTCGCTAATAAATCTGGTACATTTCCTGTTGCTAAAATAAAAGAATGAATAAAAAATATTCCTATTTCCAGTCTGGTTTGGAAACAAATAAAATATGTCTGAAATGTCCTTGCTAGAAAAGTTTTATGAAAAACATGTTTACTGTAGACCAGGGTAAAAAAGAAAGACAAAAAATCCTATTGAACTGTACTTCACTGGAGAACTAAATATACAACTCTTCTATGTGAACCAAATATTTTCATTACTGTAAGGCAAGAGCAGAAATTGTGTGGCATAATCAACAATTTTCTTGATAATGGGACTACGAACAACACTGGTTCTGGGCTACGATGAGAAAAAGATAGTAATAATAATCAAGGAATGATCAATGTCTGGCTTGTCATTTAATTCACTGGTAATCTGTGGCTGTGAGAGGGGACATTAGTATGGGGGTTTGAACATACAACTCCAATGAAATTGAGCTTATTCAGAAGTTTCACACCAAAAGGTGCTCTACCTTTACATGGGTTGCCTACACCTCCCCAACTGGCTAGCCTGGTGGTGGACTCTCCCTTATCTCCATTGGGCACAAAGGTAGAATGGGACAAACAGCGGAATGAAACACGGAATGATGCTGGGCATAGACCTTACAACTAGCTCCAGGTCTTTTCACCATAGGCCATAAAAAGTACCAGAGAATAGTCTAAGAGGAAAATTAACTGATTCAGGTATATTTCCCACCTTCCTCAACCCCTTTATTTCCAGGATAATAGGTCAGATTAAACCAAAAGACAAGGGAGGGTATCCCATCCAGAGGGTATCACCCTTTGGAGACTGTGGTAGAGAAATCCAAAACTTTGGGGCAATTAAGCTGGCTTAACTGTCCCTGCTGGGGCGTGGGGCTTTCCCGGTGGCATTCCTGAGGGGGAAGGGGATGCTGTATCAGGCACAGTAGGCCTTAAGGGTGTGCACAAGTCTGTAATGCTGAGTGAGGCTCTGGTGCAATGTAAGAGGCTACAGATCTACATTCCAGGATGGCCCTGGAATTCCTGGCCCCATTTCACCTTGTTCATTTTCTTTTCATATTAGGAAGGAATCCTGTATTCCAACAAACACACCTTTAGGGTGCATCTGGTTCAACTAGAAAAGGCTTGATCCAGAAAATCTGAGGAAAAGTTGGATCATATTTTTCTGCAATACTGTTTGGTTCCATTATAAGTTGGACAATGGGGAAATCTGTCCGGAAAATGGCAGCGTCAACAATGACACCATTCTCCACTTAAGACTTGTTCTTCTGAAACCAGGGGATACGAACTAAAGTTCCTTATGTACAGGTCTTTGTGACACCAAGGGAGAAACCAAATCTTTCTAATTCCTGAATTGAATTCTATTACTCTGGCAGTAAAATGTGGTCCCAAACACACATTGGGTGACAAAGCAGCAGACTCCCTCTAGACACAGATCTTGAACATACCATTTAAAGTTTCTGTGCACTAATATGAAAGGATGTCAATTAGTAGCAAGACACACGATCTAGGGATCAAAAGAGAGATCTATACTGAAGATAAACATTTGGGAGGCAGCAAATGTCAGTGGGAGATGAAGTCAACAGATTAAATAAAATGTTCTGTATCAAAAAGTCTGAAAAGATGAAAAGAACAAGTATACACTGGTAAAAAGACAAAACTAGCATTTTTTAAAAAGAAAAACTTACCCTAATGATGGAAAGACATTTTTTTTTTACTATGAGAGAAATAAAGAAAACTTTGAAATTAAGAACTTTGTTAATATGTTTCATCATACTCATATTTCTTTGGAGAAAATCCTATGACCACCCACAAAGATACTGAGTAGATAACAAAAAAAACTCTCTCATTTCTATTTAAACTTTCAGAATATTAAAGTACTTCTTCAATAACATAATAAAACACTCAGATCTTAGCTATAAGGAAAGCCAGCATTCCCCTTATGGGGAAGCCCTGCTGGAGAAGGATGCTTCATCACCAGTCAGCAACACGGTACTAGTTCTGTCAGTCATGCAACTGGAAAGAGAAAAACAAGTGAAAATGATCATAACATGCAAAATTTGGTAGGTAAAACTGAATATAATTACATGAAACACCTTGACTTAGGAAGATTTAGTCATTTAGAAGATTTAAAAAGTAATAGATACAAGTATTCATATATTTGAGAAACTCACAGTAACAACAAAAAGAGGGTGTGGTAAGATATATATCTGTCTAGACAAATTCAGGTCCTTTAGTGTATGAATTAATTTGGGATGCCATAAAAAACAGAGTACATGGCTAAATAAGAATATTTTCTTTTGTTGCACATCCAGAGACAGTAAGGTCCAAAAGTGAGGTGCAAAAAACTTCGGTTCCTGGTAAGGACTCCATTTCTGGCTTGCAGATAGCTGCCTTCTTGGTCGTCCACATATGAGAAAAAGTAAAAGAGATAACGTTCTTAAAGGGTCTCCAATCCTACTAGATTAGCCATCCAATCCCTATAACCTCATTTGAAGTCATTACCTCCTGAAGACTCTATCAAAAATATATTAGGAGGTTAACGCTATTATATGGCCCAGCAGTTTAAACCAGGCACAGTCCACACAAATCCCAAGGTCCCTGGTTCAAAACTGGAACCAGGTTAAAAAAAAAAAAAGATAGACACCTGAATAAAAACAAAATAAAATGCTTCCTCCTCTTCTCTCTTCCTATCTGCCTGCCTGCCTGCCTACCTACTCACCTTCATTCCTGCTAATAACTTTCCTTAAAAAGAAAAAAAAAAAAGGGAAAAAATGCTTTGCATATTTACAGTATTTCACCAGCAGACAATCTTTAATCTAAAAACTGATAAAGAAACTGAAAGCTGAAGCTTTACTTGCTTAGTAGACTGAGGGCATCATTCATGACTGGTAAGAAAATGGAAAAATTGCATCGATGAGAGGATGAAAAAGAATGCAATCCCCCAAATTTCCATATAAAACTCAGTTACAGTTATTGGCTGGCTGTTCAAAAATACATGTGGAAGACACTAAAAGCCTCACAAAAAAGTAAACACTAGAAGGTGAAAGAAATAAACAGAATCAGATACTGACCACTACAAGGAATAAAGTGTGTAATTTCAAACTGCCTTTCGAAAAAGTCATTCTTCAGAGAAATATAACAGGATACAGAATCTCAGCAGGACAGCGTTTACAACATCCAATATATAATTCAGAATCACTACACATGTAAAGAACAGGAAAATGTGACTTATCCTCAAGAAACCAACAAAACTGTCACTAGAAATGAATGCTAAGGTAAACTGGTAGCATCATATACAGTCAAAAAAAAAGAAATGAGTTGACTATTACATCTGAAATAGCAAAACAGAGAAAATGAACTAGAAGATAGATAATAAGATTCTTTAAATCTTATGAGAGAAAATATATGAACAATAAAAAGAGGCTCAAAAACAGAAAATAGTTTAACATAAAAGGAATTGAAATTTCAGAAAAAAAGAATGAATGCAAGAGTCGTGTATTTTTTTAAAAAAGTATGGTGAAAATCTCCCCAAATTGAGAAAGACATAAATGTACAGGTTTAAATAAATTCAATGACTCATAGTCTGATTAGACTCTATGAACACTATTCTAGACATATAACAAATGCCGACATCCAAGGATAAAGAGAAGATCTTGAAAGCAATCAGATAAAAGAGCACGTATGCTCACAGACTCATATGAAGGACAGATGCCTTCTCCTGAAAACGTAGAGGGTGTGCCCTTGAGTCTACGGAGCAGAGATGCTGGGATATTGGCAAAGTAGAGTCCAAGGACCCAGGGAGGTGATGGTGCGGTGCGGGGACCAAAATAAACAAATAAATAAAAATATATTTCCTTCTCTCCTTTCTTCTTTGTCATAATTCAATAACCAGTGAAACTGGCTGTAAAAAGGAGAAATAATGACATTTTAAGATACACAAAGAATGAGATAATTCAAGACAATACGGTCCTACAAAATGCTAAAGGACATTCTCCAAATGAAAGAAAAACTAACACCTGGTGGTAATTTGGTTCAGGATCACTGGAAATATCAATGTGTGGACAAATATAAAGGATTGTAGGCATTTTTTTCCTATTAATTTCTTCAAAATAGATAAGCAGGAACATCGGAACTGACTGCTGTGGTGCGGCCCAAAATGCTGAACCAGAAACTTCAAGCACATTTTTTTAATTGAACGTCAGGAAATTATTTTAAGTTCCTTAAGGAAAACCCTCCAAAACTCAATATGCTTTAACTAATTCTGTGGGAAAGAAAGACTTCAATTAAATGATAAACACAGTCAATAGAACTTCACAACCCTTGGACAACTTCACAAAGCATCACGAGTGTCTACTGGATGGGCATCAGTGTGATGGCTGGAACGGAGAGAGACCACATCAAACACATGAAGCAACATTACAACAAGGAAGGAAGGCTAGGTTTCAAGGTTTCTACTTCATAAAGGAGTCGTCTACCTTTCCAGGCTTTGTACTGGATTTTATTTTCATTTTGAGAAATTCCTGAATTCATTTGAGAATTCCTGTGATGCAGTCTAATTTTCTAATGTGCAAGGAGAGGAGACTCGATGTGGAATTTAAAAGTTACCACACGAAGTGGGAACAACTGCATCATTATTCCCTGGCGCTCACATCATTCACAGAAATCATGTCAAAAGGGACAGGCATGTTAGAGGCATTGTCTGTTGAAAAATGTTTGCTCTCAGTTGTCCGAGTTTCTTAAAAATTATGTCAAGAACAAGCATGTGTTTTTACTAAATTGTGGGAAAGTGGGTAATAGTAACCCAGAGTCAGGGTGACTGATCTATACAAATCATGTGACCCTGGAAATCACTTAACTCCTCACATCAAAATGTTTTCCTTTCTTAAAGGAAGAAATATGCAACCAAACCTTCCTGAAATACAGGCAGACATTCCAGGCTAGGGAACATCATCACATCTGTACAACCAAATTTGGTGACAGACTAGAATTGAGAGAAGTGAGACCCTGGAAACAGTGAGAATGAGGAGTGAGTGAGTTTAATACGAAGGTAGGCAGATTCTCTGTGACAGGTTGCCCTCCACCCAGACCTCCCCTCACAACCCTCCAATAAGGACCATTTTCTTGGCCTTCTCCAACTCCCCAGGACAGCTCGCATGTCCTTCTCAAAGTCTCTGCACATCTCCACTGTCGTCCAGACTCTGCAGTGCTGGAGGAGACAGCATCATAAATCCTGCTCACTTTGGCAAGAGCACCTGACTGCAGGGCCTGCAAAAAGCTGGGATCTCCTCTCCCTGGGACTCTTCTGTCTCTGCCATGAAGCACTAGGAGTGGGGTTACTGCAGAAAGCATTCCTATTCATAGCCCCTCCCAATCATGCTTCACAACAGCCTCATTCTTCAAAGAACAAAACCATCATCCAGAGCCTGATATCCCTTCTAGAAAGTATATTCCCTGGAAACCAGGTCAGTACAAGCTGAATAAGTCAACGAGGAGTGCTGGGCAGGCGAGACAGTGCAGGAGGGTCTTGACAGCCACCTACTGAGGCAATGCCTTAAACCCACAGAAACAACGAGCGGTATATGACTAGGTCCCACACGCATCCCAAATTTTTCTCACCTGTCGTTACTGAGCTCATCTATCCAAAGGGATGACAAATAATACAGGATGATTGAAGATGCTACAGTGGCAGAGTTCAAAAAGGAAAGACAATGGGAACCACAGCCCGCATCACACTGGCTGAGATACACACTGGTAGTTTGTGATCACAGACCCCACTGCTAAATCTCAAGTCCTCTGAAAGAAGAGGGGAGCCTTTTCAGGCACCTTCTGCAGACAAAGCATCACTGCGGCCTCACAGGCACTTGCCACACCTGACTGGGCAAACCAATATCCAATGTCTTCCAGAACATCTCCAGCTCCTCCTCCACCGGCGCTCCCTCCATCACACAGGACTTTCCACTCCTGCCTGTGTCCAAAGTGTCTGCTCCTCCTTCACTCCCACCCCTGCACTCACTCTCATGAGAGACAGCAAAGGAGAAAGCTGGGGACCTTGAGAACAAGGAAGCAGGATAGCAGATACATAAATCAGCAGGAGATCAGTAACCAGCAGGTGTGCTCAAAATAAGCCAGCACCACCCACAAGAACGGGCACCACTATGTCCAAAGACATGCTAAAGATAAAGTCATCAGAGAAGACATTTCCATAGTAACCCTCAGGAATTCCAGCGCAAGTGGAAAATTCCATTTTTGGGTAAAATGTACCTCCCTCGGTTACCCTCGGTTTACATTTGTTGCTATACTTCCACGGATCTCTCTGTCTCTGTGCTTCTCCTTATAAGCTTCCATGTGCTGTTATCCAGTATCTCCAATAAATTCCTTCTGGAATGACACCACACCCCAGGATGCACTGGTGCCGAGTCTACCTGCAATAACTCCACACACAGGACTTGCCACTCCTTGGGTGTCCTCTCTGTCTGAACCTCGCTCACCCTCACAGCCGCACTCAAGCCATCACACAGTCTT
>RJWH01010844.1:0-14796 GCA_004363575.1 Solenodon paradoxus | reverse complement strand
ATAAGACTTGAAAACCAGTTTTAATGATACTCACTAAAGTCAGGAAAACAAGGGAGGAAACACAACAAAGACTGAGAAAACAGGAGGCAGTTCAAAACAAAATTCATGGGGCTAAAGAATACAATAGCTGAGCTAAAGAACAAACAGAAGAGCTCAACAATAAGCTGGAAGAAGCCTCCAATAGGATCAGTGAGCTAAAACATAGGGCAGTGAAATGCACCCAAGCAGAAGAGTAAAGAGAAAAAAGAACTAAAATAAATGAAGACAGCATACAAGATCTGGGGGATAATATCATGAGGAACAACATTCAAATCATAGGGGTCCCAGAAGGAGATGAAAGAGAAGGAGGCAGAAACTGTATTTGAAGAAATAATAGTGAAGAATTTCCCCAACTTGAGGAAGGAAGCAGATATCCAGATTCAGGAAGCTCCAAGTGTTCTAAACAAAAGAAATCCAAACAGACCTAACCAAGACACATCATTATTAAAATGTCAAAAATGCAAGATAAAGAGAGAATCTTAAAAGCAGCTAGAGAAAAATGAATTATATATAAAGGAGCCCCCATAAGACTGCTAGCAGATTTCTCAACTGAAACTTTACAAACAGGAGAGGAATTGCAAGGTATATTCAAAGTGCTGAAAGATAAGGACTTCCAACCAAAGATATTCTATCCTGCAAAATTATCACTGAGATTTGAAGGAATGGTAAAATGTTTTGCAGACAAGCAAAAGCTAAAGGAATTCATCACTACAAAACCAGCTTTACAAAAAATACTAAAGAAAGTTCTATAAAATGAGAAAAGAAAACCCATTAAAAGCAATAAGACATCAAAATATAAATATGGGGAGGAGGAGAGTAAAAATGTGGACTGATTAACTGGCTTTCAAGTAAAAACAGGTTGTAAGCATAGAAACTTTTATGTAAACCCCAAGATAACCTCAAAACATAACTCCAGGGGAAAAAAAAAGAAAAGAGAGACCAAACACAACATAAATGCTTTCAAGTCACCTAATAAGAGAAAGAGAGAAACAAAGGTATTGTCTGCAACAATACCCAGAAGACAATAAACAAAATGGCAATAAATAGTTACATACCAATATCATCCAAAATGTTAATGTATTGAAAATCACCAATTAAAAAACACAGAGTGGTCAAATGGATTGAAAAATATAAGCCAATTTTCTGCTACATTTAGGAGACTCAACTACATTCAAAAGCTAAACAGTGACTCAGAGTCAATGCCTGGAAAACAATCAATCCTACAGTCAAATGTTAAACAAAAAACAAAAAGCAGGAACAATCATACTTATATCAGATATAATAGGTTTCCAAATAAAGAAGATAACAAAAGACAGGAACAGACATTATATAATGAATAAGGAGTCAGTTCAACAAGAAGACGTATGCTTTTTAATATATATGTACCATATGAATGAGCATTAAAATACATAGAGCAATTATTAACAGAAATAAGAAAAGACATCAACAGTAATACAATAATAGTAGGAGACTTCAACACCTCACTTACAACAATGGACAGATTCATCAGGCAGAACACAGGGAAACAAAAGCTTTAAATGATAAACTTAAAGATGGATTAATAGACATATAACAAACACTTCTCCAGTGACTACAGAATTCACATTTTTCTCAAGTGCAAATGGAACATTCTCCCAGGATATACCATATTTCAGGAAACAAAACATATCTTAACAAATTTACAAAGATTGAAATCAACCAAGCATCTTCTCCAATAACAATGGCTTAAAACTAGAAATCAAACACAAAAAGAAAGCTAGAGTTTCCAGAATTAATGGAGACTAAACAACACAGTTCTGAAGACTCTTGGGTAAAGGAGGAAATCACAGCAGAATTTAAAAAGTACTTAAAGACAAATGAGAATGTAAACACAAGCTACCAGAACTTATGGGATGCAGGAAAAGCAATAGTAGAAAGTTTATTACAATCCAGGACTACATCATGAAACAAGAAAAATAGCAAACAATATAAACCTACATTTTAAGCAACCCAAAAAGAAGAACAATTGAAGACAAAAGTCAGTAGAAGGAATGAAATAATAAAAAGTAAAGCAGAAATAAAGAAATACAAATAAAAAAGACAATTCAGAAGATAAATGAAATCAAAAGCTGGTTATTTGAAAAATAAACAAAATCAGCAAAGCCTTGGCTAGACTAAGAAAAAAAAGAAAACTCTCATAACTAAAATCAGAAATGAAAGGAGAAAATTTACAATAGATACCTCAGAAATACAAAACATCATAAGAGACTACCATGAACACCTTTATGCCAATAAATTGGACAATCTTAATGACATAGACAGATTTTTAAAAACATACAGCTTATCAAAACTGAATCAGGAACAAATGGAAAACCTGAACAGAACTATCACAAGCAAAGAAATTGAAGAGATAATCAAAAGTCTCCCTCCAAATAAAAACCCATGATCAAACAGTTTTATTAGTGAGTTTTACCAAAGCTTCAGGGAAGAATTAATACTTATTCTCAAACTCTTCCAAAAAAAACTGAAGAGCAGTGAATGCTTCCAAACTTTTTCTATGAGACCAACATTACATTGATACCTGATAAAAAGCTGATAAAGATGTCACCAATAAAGAAAATCATACACCAATATCAATGAACATACATGCGAAAATTCTCAACAAAATACTGGCAAACTGTATTCAACAATACATCAAAAGGATCATCCATTATAACCAAGTGGAAGTTATCCCAGGAATACAACATGAGCAAATCTATTAATGTAATACATCATATCAACAAGAGCAAGGAGAAAAAGCATATGATTATATCAGTAGATGCAGAGAAAGTTTTTTGACAAGATTAAGCACCCATTTTTGATTTTTAAAAAAGCTTCATAAAATTGGAAAGGCAGTATACATACCCAAAGGCCAAATATGAAAAACCCACCGGCAACATCATGTTCAATGGTGAAAAACTGAAAGCATTTACTCTAAGATCAGGAACAAGACAAGGCTGTCCACTCTCACCGTTGCCATGTAACATTGTACTGGAAGTCTCAGCCAGAGTAATTAGGCAAGAAGAAGAAATAAAAGGAATCCAAATTGGAAAGGAGGAAGTAAAACTTTATTTGCAGATGAAATGATAACATATGTAGAAAATTCTAAAAACTCCATAAAAAAACTAGAATTAATCAATGAGAACAGTAAAGTGGCAGGCTACAAAATAAATGCACAAAAAAGTGTTGCATTTTATATGCAAATGATATGATAGAAAAGAGTGAAATCAAGAAAACTATTCAATTTACAGAAAAAGCAAAAAGAATTAATACCTTGGAATATAATTAACAAAGGTGATAGACTTGTATAATGAAAATTATAAAACTTTCTTAAAAGAAATGGAGGAAGATACTAACAGATGGAAAGATATCCTGTGCTCATGGTTGGGAAAAATTAACATTGTTAAAATGACCATCTTACCTAAAGCAATATACAGGTTTAATGCAATTCCTATCAAAATTCTACTAGCATTCTTCAGGGAAATAGAACATATTTTACTTTGCATGGAATAACAAAAGACCCCCCCTCAAACAGCCAACACAATCATGAGACAACAAAACTGGAGGTGTCACACACCCCCAGCCTTGAGCTATATACAAAGTTATAGTAATCAACATTGTATGGTGGTACTGTAATAATAACAACAGATAGACAGATCAGTGGACTAGAACCGAATCATCATAAATAGACTTACTCATATGGTCAGTTAATTTACAACAAAAGCAACCAAGAGCATACCATGGAAAAAGCAAAGTCTTTTCAATAAATAGTGTTGGGAAAACTGGACACTAGATGCAAAAGAATGAATCTAGACTATTCTCTAACACCATACTCAAAATTATTTCCAAATGGGTTAGAGAATTGGATGTTAGATCTGAAACCATAAAATACTTAGAAGAAAACATAGGCAATATGTTCTATGACATTACCCTTTGAGAAGTCTTTGGGGACTCAATTCCAGCATCAAGGGAAACAAAAACAAAAATAAACAAATTAACTACATAAATCTAAAAACACTTCTGCACAGCAACAGAAACTATCAACAAAAAGAAAAGACACCCTACTGAATGGAAAAATACATTTGCACATAATACAGCTGACAAGAGCTTAATGTTCAAAATAAACAAGAACTCATAAAACTCCACAGAAAAACAAATAACACAACCAAAAACGGGCAGAAGAATTGCCAAAGAAGGCATACAGATGGCCAACAAGCACATGAAAAGATGTTCTTCCTCCCTTGTTATCAGGGAAAACAAATCAAAACAATGAGATATCACCTCACACTTGTGAAATTGGATATGATTCAAAAGTCTGGTAATAAAAGTCTGATGAGGATGCAGAGGAAAGGGAACTCTAATACCGATAGGAGTGAAAATTAGTGCAACCCTTATGGAAAGCAGTGTGGAGATCCTGCCAAAAATTGGTCATGGAAATTCCATTTGATCTCATCACCCACTTCAGGGTATTTACCCAAAAGACACAAAAACACTAATTTGCAGATATAGATAGATAGATAGATAGATAGATAGATAGATAGATAGATAGATAGATATATACACACACACACACACCCATGGTTACTGCAGCATTATTTACAGTAGCCAAGAATTTAAAATTTCCTAAGAGCCCATCATCAGATGTATGGATAAGTAAAATGCAGCATATATACACAACAGAATACTACGCAGTTCTTAAAAAGATGAAATCCTATCATTTTCAACAACATGGATGGAACTAGAGATTACACTAAGTGAAATAAGTCACAAGGAGAAAGATAAATACTGCATGATTTTACTCATATGTGGACTATAAGGAAACAAAGCAAAGGGACACAAACCAACCCTTGGATAGTAACAACAGAACTGAGGTTACCATTAGGGAACAGGGCAACGGGTGGTGTGTTCCAATGACAATGGTGAAGAACTTTTGGTAATCTGGTGGTGGGCAGGGCATTTTGTCATGTGACTAAGTAATGGTAAACCAGCACATATGAGCTTATATCATTTTGTCAGTCAAAGTTACATCAATAAATATTAAATTAAAAAAAAGACAGCCACGTTGACAATAATTTTTGTTAAGGATTAGGGTAGCACTCTCTATACTCTTTAAGGATTAGAGTCGCATTCTCTATTCTCTGTCTATAGTGCAAGCATTCACAAATGTTGGACTGTGGTATATTAAAAGTTAGGGTTCCTGACAATATTCATCCCCTAGATCTTATAAAGAAGACTTCCTGCTAATAAACCTGGATCTATAATGTAATAAAATGTATTTGGACAGAAACAGATTTCTCGTTTATCTTGGAAATAACATGAGTGAAGAGATAATACTTGATCCTTTTATTCCTATGGAGTATTTTATCTACACCCAACATCAAGGGAAAAATGACATTTGAACTCAAATTTTAAGTCAGTAAGACATCCTTTCTCCAAAGGTTCATTAAACCTTTCACATCAATCACCAATGAGAGTGGGAAATCACTATGTGTAAACTATGGCAAGAAAACCATGTACGAATAAAACATATACTTCTGAACACTGAACAAACAAACAAAAGTGAAACCAATCCTTTAAGAAAGAAACCACCTCACCCCTAAAACATAATAAGAGACACAGTAAAGAAGAGACAGAGATGGAAGAGATGAGCTATGTGGAGATCTAAAAACCCCTTGAACAAGTGCTGGCCCAAGCAACCGCTGATCCAGGCAAACTGAAAGAGTCAAGTTCAAATCTGGCTCCTTCTCCTCATTCTAGCCTAAAACCTTTCTAGAAAAATGAAGAGCCAAAAATGTTGCTGATGTTCTAGGAGTTTGAAAGGATTTCTCTCTACAAGGCCAAGATGGAATCAGAAAATCAAAAACCGTATCAGGACATAACTGAGTGTGCTCAGCTTACCTTCCTCAGCATGTCGTTCTGTTCTACACTGTTGATCTTGCCAGGGCTGATTTCTCCTTTTAGGGTATATTCAAAGAACTTCCCACTGACATTCACTAATAAGGTGCTGAAGGCCCTGTCTTCCTGAGTGCAGCTGAGTGACTTGTCACGGCCACTGGTGGCAGGGGTGCCATACCTCAGGATCACTCCAACAATGAGCCCTGAAACAGAACAGAAAAAATATCAGGCCTGTGGAAGCACAGAGAGATTGCGGAAATAATGGCACAGTCAATTTGCAACAACTAAGAAACTCAGAAGTAATCTTAGAAACCAGATACATGATATGTGTTTAGGAGAAACTGCACAGTCCTTCCAAAGCGTTAAGCAACCATCTACTCTGGGTTAAGTCTGCAAGCCACCAGGAGGACAAGGCAGGACAGGACCTTTGGTAGTTATTATGGTACTCTGAGTACTTTTAACACATCTCTTTTCTCAGGCTTTTGGTAGAGAGCCATGAGATAAGGAAGCAATGTTTTTCTCTGCCAAGGAAGGCATGAAACAGAGTGACTGACCAATTTGATTTACGCCTGTGGCAGCCCTCAACCCACTACCACTGCCATCTGCCAGCAAGGATCAGGTTGGGGGAATACATTCAGGCTGGGAATCTAGCTGTTACAAATGCAACTTGCTTTTCCACACACCAGAGGAAGGGGAGGGGATGCTTTTGATTAGGTCATTTCAAGCACTGGGTATTATGGAGAAAGTAATTGCATCCCTTGGAGAACTAAACACCACTGTGCAAATGTTTGCAGTGATTATTTTCCCATTCTCCCTTTTTTGTTTGTCTCTATTATAATGTATTTTATTTTTTCCATCTATATAATGTACTTTTTAAGGAACATTGCTTCATTAACATCATATCGGTTTAAGGTGTGCATCATTATAAAGCAACATCTATATAGAATACATTAAGTTTACCACCAACAGTCTAATTCTATCCTTCACCATACAACTGGCCTGATTTGCCCATCCCTCACGCTTCTCTATCAGTAACCCCTAATTTAATTTCTGTAGACTAAAAGTCTATTTTTGTTGGATTTAGTTCATTTGTTTGTTTGGTTTCTCTATATATCACATGAGTGAACTCCTACCAGGTTTGTTTTTCTCCTTGTTATTCTGGTAAGCACATGAAAGACCCCCATAAATGTTGGTAACGTCTAAAAATTTATACTCTGCAGCATATTACTGCCTGGCACTGGCACTCTACCAAAGCCTATAATATTTGCTGCTTCTGCACTCCTTTCTCCTTCAATAATATAAGATTTTACACTTTTCTACCCCTGTACCCCTTCTTAATGACATTGTGGTATACAAATACATTTTGTTTGGTGACGTTCTTATGGATGAAATCATATCTGCTTCTTACACTGAACCATTTTATTGTTCCCCAAACTTGTACTGTGATGACTTTGTTGGCCCCACGAGTGGGCAACCAGTCCTTCTGCCTCTGCCTATAAAGCCACACTGAGCGGTGGCAACAGTGGGACGGGGCAGCAGGTGAGATACTGGGTCTCAGCCATGTTGCTCATGGTTGTAGTAAGGGGTGTGGTGATGAAGCTGGTTGTGGCAGCCAGCGCTCCTCTCTTGGCGTATGGCTGCAAGTCTGCCAGCGGCAGGAGAGCTACTCAGTTTCCTCTGGGGCTATGCTCTACCCCTGATCAAATTCACTGTTATTTTTTTTTTAAGAAAGGGAGGAAGGGAGAGGAGAAAGCAGCTTTTTTTAAGGATGGAAGGAGGATGAGAGGGAAGGAAAGAGGGTGGGAGGGAGGGAGGGAGGGAGGGAGGAAGGACTTTTATTTATTTTGGTTGGTACACGCTCCCCCTCAACTTCCCTACCCCTCTCCCATCCTGGGTCTCAAACCCGGGTCCTTGAGTTTTACATGGTACATGCTGACTTATCACTTAAACTACCAAGGCACTCTCATTATTATTTTTCATTCTTGATGAAGTTTCACACAACAAAGATGATTCCACGGTGCTTCAATACTCATCATAATACAGAATTATCTGTAGAACCTGGAAAAGGATACTTTTCACATGATTTATCTTAAATGCCTCATCAGAAAACCAAAATAAATCATTTACAGAAGACTACTCATCAAATTAATAGCTGCTTCACGTAATTCACTATTTCTTTACAGTACTAACAGCATTATTATTGGAGCTAACTAAAAAACTAAACCATACTAAGACATATTAATTAGTACTACTCTAACAAAACAGGTGGGATGTCATGATTTATAATAAGGAAGATACACATACATATATATACATATATATCTATACATACAGTAATCCCTCACCTATCGTAGGAATTACGTTCCAGAGACCCCCGAGATAGGTGAAAGTCTGTGAAGTAGCGGCGTTATAGTTTATTTCATTATTTATATATATTTAAGGCTTATAAACCCTTCCCACACTCTTATTAACCTTTCCCACACTCTTATAAACACTTTCTGCACTCTTAAACCTATATAATTTTAACATATAAAATTCCATGTGGGTGCTCACTAGTGAAGTATACACACACCGCAAAATCCCACGATATAGCGAAAATTCCGCGATACGGAATTAGATACATATTTTTTTTAAACCCCACGATACACGGAAGCCGCGACAAGTGAACCGCGATATTGCGAGGGATGACTGTAGATAGATAGATAGACAGACAGACAGACAGACAGACAGACAGACAGATAGATAGATATAGATCTGTTTGGTTTTCATCCCAGTTCAGCTCTTAAAACCCCTGGAATCTCTGAAGTGTTAAGTGTTCTTTTTTAATGCTAATGAGATTACAGGTGCCTGGGGGCTCCCAGATTAAACTCAAAACGGGGACTTGTTGCTAGGGAAAATAATAATCTATGAGAAGGTTGGATCTTTCAACCCTATCCCATGCCCAGCATCCAGGGAAGGGAAGGCCTTGAGGTTCAGTCACTTGCTAATGGTCATTTAATTCATTAATCCTGACTACATAATGGAGTTTCCCTAAAAATCCCCAAACTACAGGGGTTCAGAGAACTTCTGCATTGGTTAAAAAAGTGGGGGTATGTGGAAGGCGACCACCTAAAGAAAGCATGGAAGCTCTCTGTACCCTTTTCCATATACCTGACTCTAAGCATATCTTCCATTTGAATATTCTTGAGTTACACCCTTTTATAAAAACCAGTAGAAAAAATAAGTAAATGTTTTCCTTGAATTCTTTGAGTCATTCTACCGAATGACTGAACCTGAGGAGGGGGTTATGGGAACCTCTGATTTATAACCAATCGCTCAAAGGCACAGGTAACAACCTTCTCTTGCAATTGTCCTCTGAAGAGAGGGGAAGCTAGTCTTAGAGATCCAAACCCTGAGCCTATGGGATCTGATGCTATTTCATTCGGGGGGATTTAGGTTTTGGCATAACTTTCTTCTCTACTTTGTATTTAGTACTATGGCTTTCTTTTTCTTCTGATGTCTTCCCATATGGTAGCTGTAGTGTTGCTCCTACAGACATCTCAGAAGGACTACAGGCTATTGAGAGTTTATCAGGGTAGGTGATGGGGCTGAGGCTGAATGCTCTCTCCCTTGCTCACCTGGTCACTCAACTGTCATGTTGTGTTTTTTTATGCAATAATGAGCATCTCAGGCCCTGCTTCCTGATCAAGGCTTTTTCAATTTAAAAAATTCAATATACTTTCAACTTGTGAGTAGGAAAAAATTTATTTCATAACTATATTATATTATTCTGATGCTATACAGCTGCCAACTTTTCCAATTTTTAAAAGACAGGCCTAAGTTTGAAATCCTATATACAGTTCACATGCATACCCATTCAAAAATTGCTGTCATGAGGAAACGATCTAATTATGGACAAAGTGGGGTTCAAAAATCTCATGAGGCTATTGAAGAAATCAGTCCTCCTTAGTCTGATGCCAGTTCCTGTTTTTGTGACTAAGGTTTTATAGAAGACAGTATGGATATTCAGTTAACTGTAACTCTAGATAGCCATCATCCACCTGATGTAATATTTACATGTCTCCATTAATAAGCCTTTGTTGCAGAGTTGGGGAACAGGTACATAGATGCACTGCTCTCCTCTAATGAGACCTTACCTTCCTTTATATGAGCTACTGGGAATAGATGATCACCAGTTTGATTTGACCACTACTGTGGTGTTGTTTACAGCACTGTAGTGTTTGTTCTGAGTTCTAAAGCTTCTAAAGCTTAAACTGAAATTCTGAGAAAAGAAATCACCCCATTCCACATCCAGTTACTCAGTGGCTTGAATATAATTATACCTATTTCTAATTCAGTGAATAAAGAGAATTTGGTAGATTCCAGCAGTGAAAACGACTTTTTAGGTTTGGTGGTCATCTACATAACTGTAGTTTCAAAAATGAATGTGATAGTCTTTGCAGTACTTTTTTATACTTGCTGTACATATTATATAGCTGTGGCATTCATTGACACATTAGTTTCATGGATCAATCAAAGTAGTTTTGTTTCTTTTGAATACGCAGTGAATCACAATTTATTGAGGCTCAATTTACATAGCATACATTCACCGGTTTTAAGTGTTCAAATCAATGATTTTTAGTATTTTCACAGAATTGTTTTGTTATCGTCACAATCTAATTTTGGAACATTTCCATTTTTAGTCACTCCTTGTTTTCTGTACCCCAGGCAATTACTGATGTACTTTATTCCCCTACAGATTTGCCTTTTCTAGACATTTTGTATAAGTGAAATAATACAAGATCTGGTCCTTTATGTCTGGCTTCTTTCACCCAACATAATGTTTTCAAGGTTCAACCATGTGGATGGAAGATTTTAATACTTCATTACTTTTTATTAGCTAGCAGTATTACATGATATGGTTATATCATATTTTTTGTATATCCATTCACCAATTGATGAACACTTGGGTTGTTTCTACCTCTTTACTATTATGAATAATGCTGTTATGAACATTCACATTCAAGACTATACAGATATGTGTTTTCACTTCTCTAGGGTAGATACAGAGAAGTGGAACTGCCACTCATATAGTAAATCCATGTTTACTACTTTAAGAAATTGCTGAACTGTTTTCTATTTGTGAAACTGTGTGCCATTTTATATCCCTATCAGCAACATATGAGAGTTATATAGTTTGTTTATATCTGTGATGACACTTATTATTTCTTTTCATTGTATCTATTTTTAAAAGTTTTAAATGGCATATTGACTTTAATTTGTTCTTAATTAATACCTAATGAAGTCAAATAATCTTTTTATGTGCTTATGAGACTTCCACATATTGCCTTTGGTGAAGTGTCCATTCATTTAAATCTTTTGCCATGTTTAAACAAGGTTATCTTACGGAATTGTAAGAGGTCTTTTCATATTATCATACATGTTTCTCATTTTTTCTTTTTAAAACACATTTTTTATTCTCTTTCATTTTGCTTTACTTTTTACTTTTAAAATTGTCTAAACAATAAAATTTATTTTTTTTCTTTTGGTGCTCATTTCTATGAATTTTAAATATTTATAGACTCATTTAAACACTGCCATAATCAGGATACTGAACAGTCTCTCACTTTCAAGAAAACTCCCTTTCAATATCCCTTGGTAGCTATACCTTCAAATATATCCATAACCCCAGTAACCTCTGATTTGTTTCCTATGACTAGAGTTTTGTCTTTTCAAAATTAAGTAAATGGAATCATATAATGTGACCTTTTGAGACTGACTTCTCTCAGCAAAACACCTTTGAGATTCAACCAAAACTTATTCCTTTTTTCTAATGAGTAGTACTCTATTATAATGAATATACCAGAGTTTGTTTAACCATTCACCTGTTGAGGGACATTTTACTTGCTTCCAGCTTTTAGCTATCACAAATAAAGTTACTTTGAATATCTATAAACAGGGTTTTATGTGAATGTGTTTTTATTTCTCCAGGTAAATTACACAGAGTGGGATTACTCAGTCATATGGGAAGTGTTATGTTTAACTCTGTAAGAATGCAGTAAACTATTTACCAGAGTTTCTATACTATTTGTGACAACTCTTCCCCCTTCTCAAGAAATATATGAGATCTGAATCTGACAACTTTTCATAATACAACAGGAAATCTATGAATCAACAAGCCTCCAGCCTAGGGAAATGCTGCTGATAGAGGCTGACTTTAATTAAAGAAATAAACTGAGTTCACAGCTTTTTAAGACAAAAGTTCCGCCTTGCCCTCAACAGCATATGAGACATGAGAATAGTGAAAACCAAGCTTATTAGTTAAGAGGACAACCTCCAATTCAATACCCTTCTTCTTTAATAGATGAAATTGCAATGATCTAATTAAAATCATGATGGAAAAAGTTTACACGATTCAAAAACACAATTGTAAGTAGTTTCCCCAATACGGAAAGTCAAAGTGAGGAATAAAAGGAAGAAAATTATTTCCAGTCTTTGTTACTTGGGAAAACTAGACATTAAACAAAGATCATTATACTGTACCATTACCCTCTTCTCTTGGGTGTGACAGCAGGAAAAACCTCCCATCATATGTTGCATATTTTTAATCTCATACTTGCCATAAAACCCAAGGATAGCTACATTTATCATCCTTTAGTATTTATCCCAAATTAATGAATACAATTCAAGTATTCTCATAGGGTAAAAACTTTCCAATGATTTTATGAGGCATATTACAAAAGCTACCTTCCCAGAAGTTCTTAAGTTCAACAAAATTACACAGAACCAAATGTACCCATCATAGTTATCTTAAAGAACCAGGAAACTAGAACACACAACAGCAACTACATTTGTTGCTCTAATTATTGGATTACTGAGGGATGGCTGAGTCTTAAACTGAAAAAAAGTAAATACTTAGATACACACAAGTGAGAAGGCAGGATTTTGAGAACATATGGTAAAATAAATGCATAAGACAGAGCTTGTTCTTACCTCAGTTTTAATTTATGATGCCATCTCTTTTAAAAATTAAAGAAAATAAAACCTATTTAAAATTCACCAAACTCAAAGATTATTGACCAAGATAAGTGATCTGCTATGAACCGAACTGCATCCTCCCAAACGTCATCTGTTGAGGTCCCAACCTCCAATGGGACTATTGTTTGGAGACAGGGCTTTTAGGAAATAATTAAGGTTAAACCAGGTCATAAGATAGGGTACTAATGCAACAGAATTGGTAGCTTTATAAGACAACGAAGAAAGATCTTTGTCTCTACTTGTATGTGCTCAATAAAAGTCATGTGAGGAAGGAAGAAGGTGGCTATGCATAAGTCAGGTAGGGAGGCCTCACTAGAAACCACCCTTATTGGCACCCTGTTCTTGGAATTCCCAGCCTCTAGAACTATGAGAAAATACATTTCTGTTTCTTAAGCCACCCAATCTGTGCTATTTTGGTGTGGCAGCTGACTAATACACTACCTTTTTGAGAATCTTTAGGCCAGCAACAATATCTCTACAGCTAACTCACATCCCACCTCCAAACTAGGAAACATTTCTTTTACAGTTAAGAAGTTTAAGATGCTTCCTGTCTAACACAGGGCCTCTAACTCAATCTTCAAAGATCTTATTGTTGGTGTGTTTTTTCCTTTTCCCATACCACCACCACTTTGAATTTTCTTAAACTTCCAAAGAAGATTTTCATAATATTAACCTCCAGGTATGAACTACTTTTGTACAAATTATCCTATGGCACTAACAAAGAAACTACCATACATCTGTTCTCCCTGACCAAAATTGATAAGCTAGACAAAAATTTAATTTTTGTTTATGCTTTTAAAATACCACATACTTGGGAAGATGTGCTGTGTTGAGAAATTTAGTCATAGGCACACAATACACATATTTTTTACTGAGATGGCAAAAAATTCTATAAAAGGATAAAGATTTAAATTCAATCGATTGTTAGATATACTTAACTGTAAGAAAGTAATAGGGTATCCGTTTTTAAAAATTTATTATCCAAAATAAAGAATAATATAATTGAGAAGGAAAACACAGAAGATACCAAAGATACTGATAATTTTCTATTTCTTAAGCTAGACAGTAAATATGGAGGTGCTTATCTCATTTTTATCTGTATATAAGTTAATATATACTCTTTTGTATGTTTATTATTATTATATTTCACAATAATTTATCAGACTAAGAGTAATCTACCAGCGCTGTGATTACCACTCAGTTTAATCAAAAGCATGTATTACCAAGAAAGCTAAGAACTACTTTGTATACTTCTTAGTAAAAGACCCTCACTTGCCCCACTCCATACTCTGGGAACCACTACCTTTAACTTGGTGTTTATTATGCCCTTAGAGTTTTATTGCATATTGATATTCTTTAGCTGTGCATGTCCTTACATTATATACAGTATGAATTATTTTGTAACTTGGGTTTTTTCCCCACAATATACTGTGTCTCCCATACTGCCATGCAATATTCCAGCATGTGGATATATTCTCCTTCTGTCTCTCTGTGTACTTTCTGGATAATCACTTCCAATCCATCATCTGGTTCACCAATTCTCTATTTAGTTCTTTAACTTACCCATTGAGTTTGTCATTTCCAAGGATAGTTTTCACTTGTTGACATTCTATTTGTTCTTTTCCAAGTATGCCTGACATTTTGTTTGTTAACAGAATCTGAACTAAGAGTTGGATATATGTTCAGCCCTCACTTCTGTACTGGTACTGCTGCTCACTTACTCCAGTCTACCTCATGGGATGAACAACACATTAGTATAAAAGATCGAAACGTCTCCTTCAAAGGGTCCTGGATAAATAAGTTGTGGGCCCCTCATGCAATGGAATC
>RJWH01010842.1:0-14798 GCA_004363575.1 Solenodon paradoxus | reverse complement strand
TCCATCCAGCCACCATCCAACCATCTAGTCATTCACATGCACATAGAGACATATACAATTATAATAAATACATATATCACATTTACACACAGATAATATATCCATACACGCATCTAATTGTGTATGTATACATCAGATATATTCACATACATCATACATGCAAGCACACATATATTCATAATACATCTAATCATTCACATATGCACACATTCAGCCATCGCATCTGCACGCACGTTCTTCACAGAAATTCTAATACCCATCCATCCAGCCCATCAGTTAGTAAATGCATTAGTCATCTTCTACCCCTTGGGGTTACATGAGAAGAACTGACATTTAGTTGACACAGGTTATAAATAAACAGACTGTGAAAATCACATGGTATTTCAAAGGCAGTAGCTACTACGAGAAGCTAGTGGACAGGCTAAGGGCGCAGCAGCCCTGGAGGCGGGGAGGACACGGCCCCACGCAGCCGTCAGGCAGGTACTGTGTGACCCCTTCGGCTGACAGCCAGGGAGTTGAACCAGATGATGCGGAATAGTGTCCAGGTCATGGGGACAGAGGAGGAGGCAGCAGCGTGTTGGTGGGAAAGAGAGAAGACAGACTGGGGCAGGTGTGATCGGAACGGAGGGAGAAGGGCCAGGCATGTTGAGAGGAGGACCATGAAACAAGGAGGAGAGGGTGATCAGGGTCCTCGGGCTGTCGCTCCTGCTCCGTCCCTCACGTCCCCCACACCTACCTGTACCCTGGACTCTGGCAGGTTGATCTTCAGCGCCACCTCCTCCCGGGCGTACACATCTGGGTACTGGGTCTTGGCAAACAGGGCCTCCAGCTCCTCCAGCTGGCTACGAGTGAAAGTGGTCCGTTCCCGCCGCTGCTTCCTCGGGGCACCTGGGTGGGGACAAGAAAGTGGGACCCTCGGGTGACAAGGTCTCCCATTCCCTTCCGGGATGAGTCCTCAGGGCGTGGGGGGACTCTAGGAAAGCTTCTCTGTGTGATCATCTGGCCAAACCAAGAGTGTGTCTATTCCTGGACCCCCCCCAGACCTCACTCTGACCCCTTGGGTGTGAGTTCCCTCTTTATCTGCTTCTTCTATGGGGGTGTGTCAGCCTGTCTTCCCTTCCACGATTTCTCCTGGACGAAGACGCAGCAGGTTGAAATGTGGCCGACGTTCAGCTATTTCTGGTCTGCAAATGTGGCAGGTCAATAAGGCTCAACTTAATGCAAAAAAACAAAAACAAAAAACCCAAAACAACACACACCAGCTAGAGATCCATGAGACGCAGAAAGCCTGGCTGAAGGCGGAAGTTCTCGGTCCTTCCAGGCAGCTTTGCCAGAGGGGCCCACCACCCTGTGTCTCTGTGAATGTCCGCCTGCTTTCTACACGCCTGAGTGGACAGGCAGTGGTTTGCACTTGCACATCTAGAGCAGGTGTGTGCCCTCCTGTCACCCTTCTAAGTGTCTTCATCTTCTTCTTGAGGAAAAGGGGTCCCAGAGATGGGGGTCCGCACGGGGGCAGGGAGGAGGTCTGCACTCACTGGGGTAGGGCGCGGCCGGGTGCATCAGGTCCACACTGGGGCCACTCAGCGCCAAGGCGTTGACGGAGTAGTGGGGCCCCGGGTTCATATACGCCATCATGATCCTCGGGGACACCAGCCTGGGTCAGCGGGCCTGCCAGAGAAGGGGTGGGCCAGGGGCGTTCACACACATCCCAGTTACCCACCGTGCAGCCGCCAGGCTCAGGCTCGCATCCTGCCTCCCTCTCTTCTTAGGTATGAGACCTGGACGCGGTCTCACCTCTTTGCCTCACTTTCCTCCTTGAGGTCGCGGGCCTCCGCGTAAGGATGGCCCAGCTTCACGGAGACCCTGTCTGTCAAGCAGCAGCTGTGAGGACATCCTACCTGGATGCTCCGATTGCGACTCTGTCCGTTTCACTGTCCGGCACTGCCACACGCCTGCCAAGACCTTTTCTCTCTAGAAGCCTGGGAAGATGTGCGGTGTCAGGACAAGGAGGGTGACCTGCTGCCCTAGTTGGCTGGGCTGGGGGTTTCTCATTTCCCCATGAATGCCTTCACCAATGTTTGATCTGCGCTTATTATGTGTGTCTGGGAGCTGCACACATTTCAATTACACTTTGACAACACGGTGTGTGTGTGTGTGTGTGCATGAGGGCGTATGTTACCAAACTACATAAAATACAATTATATTTAATATTTGCATGTATAATACATATCATGCAAAATCAGAAGATAAATGTGTGTATAGCATGACACTGTGAATTTTGAAACACAAAATTTCTTCATTTTCTTTTGTTTTGTCTGGCACATTTTTTTCAAGATTATTTTTGGCTAAACTATTATTTACAAAATATTAGAAAATTATTTTTTTACTGCTATTTTGCTTGCTGGAGCTACTTCTTTTCCAGACCCAAGTCTCAAGTCTTTGGCTTTCACAGTCCGTGCCTTGGCCACCTGAGACTGTCTCTTGTTTTTATGATGTGGGTTACTTTTCTTGCTTCTTTAGAAGCATCTTTAGCTACTTAGTTGTTCATTTTGAGTTTTCATCCCAGCCCCAGGTCTTCTTGAACCTGAGTCCTTGGGCTTTTACATGATCCACATGCCAGGGTCTCAGCTGCCTGAGTCACAGGAGGCACGACCCAGGATTGCTTTTTATGTATGTATGTGTTATGTATGTGTTAGTTTTACAAAAATAAAAACAAGGAAAAAAATCTAAAAAAAGGAAAGAAGGAGAAAGGAAGGAAAACGAGGGAGGGAGGGAAGGAGGGAGGGAGGGAGGAAGGAAAGACCTTTCCAGGACCCCCTATTTCTCAGGAAACCTCTCAGCCTCTAGGTATTTGCACTACTCCTCCCCTCTCACCAAATTTAGAGAGTGGGGGCTCAGGATAGGAAGGGAAGGAGAGCCACCCACACCCTGACCTAATCTCACACACACCTCCTCACCTGTTCTTCCCACTCTGACCTGAAGTAAATAAAACATATTTAGATCTTTGCTGACCCACCCACTGCTTTGTCCTTCACTTGGGAGGGGTGGGCGGGGTTCTATTTATTATAAATTGAAGTTTACTGGGTGCCCTGATGGAGGAGCGGTTAGGTCAGTTGCCTCCGAAGGAGCACAGGCTACACACCCTTGGGTTCAAGTCCTGGATCTGGGGCAACAATCAGTGACAACAATTAAATAAAAATAAAATAAATGCTTAATGCTTCTTCCTCCTCTCTCAAAAAAAAAACAAAAAACAAAAAATTCACAGTCTACATACCCCCCAAGGACCTGAATTCACATCCTGGGGGTGGGAGGGGAGGAACAACAGAGATGAACTAAGTGGAAAGCTTCTCCTCCTCTCTCTCCCTGCCTGCCTGCTCGCCTTCATTCCTGCCTGTACCTTTCCTTTAAAAAAAAAAAAAAAAAAAAGTCAACGTTTACCGAGCTTTCAGTAGACATTTTTTGCACACTAGTCATGCTCTAGGAATTAGGGAGATTAGCAAGAACTACAGTCCATGGTTTCTCTGTTCTCATAGGGTTGAATGTCCAGATTTGTTAGTCACTTGAGAAAAATCAAAACGCTTTCAGTGAATTTCAAGAGCTCCAAGAAAAATTAAATGGGGTAATAAGACAGTGACGGGGTTTGGAATGACGCTGAGCATCAAATCTAGATGCATGATCAGGGAAGACCTTCTCAAAGGAGGTGACTTTGCAGCAGAAAAGTCTGAGGGTCCTTCCTGGGGAGATCTCGGAATGAGGTCTCCAGACAGAAGAAAAAGTCCTGGCATCTGGAATCATTTTTCTCATTGGAAGAAAAACAAGGCAGCATGATCTTGGGAGAAAGATGGGTAAGATTCCCTCAGACTTAAATGTCATGGGGAGGCTCCCTGCTGATAATAATAAAAGCCCGAAGGACTACTTTAACTCTTAAGTTCCAGCACCTCCTGGCGGAGTAGTGGTTTGGTCCTCTGCCTCTGGCCAGTGCAGTCCTCATACATCCCAAGTTTGCATCCTGGGATTGGGGGGAACACCCAAGATGAGCAACTAAATAAAATAAATGACAGGCTTCTTCCTTCTCTCTCTTCCTGTCTGCCTGCCTTTGCTCACCTTTATTCCTGCCTGTACCTTTCCTTAAAAACAAAACCAAAAAAGCAACTTACTAGCCCATCAGCTGCCCCTCAGTTAGTGGGTTAGCTCCCACTAACCCTCACCCTGCTGTACACACCTGTATCGTCCCCTCTCCCTGAGCAGGACTGACCTATGTAACCTATAGGACAATGTGACCTTGGAGACCAACTCCATGGAGAGCCAGTTGCTGTGTTAGAAGCCGCTCCAGCAATCCTACAGAGAGGTCTGTGTGGGAGGAGCTGAGGCCTCCAGCCAAGAGCCACAAGTAAGTCACCTGGAGAGCTGACCGCAGCCTTGCTGGACATCTGACCACAAGACTGACCCTGAGTCAGCATCAGCCAATGATGTTGTTCCTGGGTTCCTCTCCATCCAAAACCACATGAGATCATAAACATTTGCTGTTATTTTGTTTTGTTTATTTCAAGGAAAAGTGCAGCAGGAATGAAGGGGAGCAGAGGCAATAGGCAGGGAGAGGAAGAAGAAGCACTTTATTTTATTTAGTTACTCATCTTGGTCGTTCCCCCAAACCCAGGACATGAGCCCAAGTCCTTGGGATGTGTGTGGACTGCGCCCAAACTCTACTCCACCAGGGGGCACCAACCTGTATTGGTTTCGGCTTTGGGGTAACTTGTGACACAACAAGTATTCTCCGTGCCCGATGTCAGAAAGTCTTTGGAGTCACCTCGGGACGCTGCAGTGTTGTTACTGTCCCATTTTACAGATGACAACATTGTATGGCTCAAGCGCCCTGAGTTGCCCAGAGTCACACAGGCTGTCGGGGAACCTGCAATTTGAGGCCCCATTCTCCCAGGCCCCAGCCTCTCCTCTCTCTCCTTTCCAATGAGCGGAGGAGTTTGATGGGAACCGCAGGAGAGAGTGGTGACAGAGACGGTGCCTGCCCAGCTAGCCTTTACAGAAACACCCAGAATTCCCTCTCTGGAGGATCCCATCTGACAGATAGGAAATCTGAGCCTGGGGGGAAGGGTCTGGCCCATGAGCCCACAGCTGATGATGGGGACCCCAGGATCAGCCTTCACCTACTCCTCACACACCCAGTAAACCAGCCAAGGCAAAAACAACCAGCATGAGATCCGATATCTGCGAAATATTTCCTGAGTGCGGCAGTGAGATCAGGCAGCTCTGCGGCATGAGCATCCACAGCACCTAGGTTTTCCTGGAGAGACTGGGCCTGAGGCCACACTGCCCTCACCCTGCCAGGCAAATGTCAAGGCTTCCTCATCCCACAGGGTGGGGCCTGCCCTGCCCTGATGCAGGTTCGCACCTGACAGGTGAGGCCTGAGGCCTGACACCTACCAGTGGACAGGGTGGGGCTAGTCCTGCTCTACAGCCTGGGGGGAGAAGGTGCCCCCAGGTCAGGCGGCGGACAGCATAGGACCTTCAGAAGAGATGCAGCAGCAGCCACACTGCCCCCAGGGCCCAGGGACAGGAGTTCAGCGGGCAAGGATCCAGGGGACATATCCTACGCGTCAGGCACCTCCTGCCCACTTGATGGTAGAGGAAACTGAGGCTCAGTGCTGTGGAGTCCTGGCTCCCCTCAGACACATCAGTGGCAGCGGCAGCTGAGCGCGCATCTGCTCCCCACTGCAAGCCTGTGCCCCAACTGCTCAGCTACCTGGCCTCTTCGGGTGCTCACTACAGGCCCGTGGAGCTCGGACGCCCATTTCTCAGATGAGGAAACTGAGGCTGAGACAGTGTGCGTCAGTTCCCAAGGTCGCACGAGGGACGAGCAGCACAACACAGGGGAGAACCCGGGCGCACCCTGGTGGCTTAGTGGGGTAATCTGCCGGGCGCCATACTCCACCCCGCGTTCATCCCGAGGAACCCAAGGGGCCAGGAGCAAAAGCCAACACGGGCAACTAAATAAAATAAGCTGCTTCTCCTCCCCTCTCTTCCTGCCTGCGCCTTTCCTTTAAAAATGAAATAACAGAACCCAGATCCCTCAGGCCCCTGGGGGCCCCCACTCTTGACCCCCAGATCTACTAGAGACAAGGTCGCCCCACTCCCGGGACCCACTGGAAACCAAGCCTGTGACACAGGCTTCCTACAGCCCATCTGGCTACATCATCGTGGAAACTTGGATTGTCCCCACTCTGGCCCAGACAGGCCACACGCAGGGCTAAAGGCCACACAGCGAGAAGAGGGCAGGAGGCTTTCAAGTCAGACTCTCCCTCCCCCTCAGCCCTCGCCCAGCTCAGCCCCGTCCAGGCTCGAATTTGCCGCACTCCGTTCCGTCCAGGAGGGGGCGCTCGTGTGCCTCCGCAGGAGCTGGGACAGGAACCAAGACCCCAGCACTGCGGTCTGCAAACGGCAATCCATAATCTCCCCTTCTTAGGTGCCCCTTTTTCCTGAGACAGAGACGGGCCTTTTGGGCCCCTCAGCAGACCGGGTCCGGGGCAACTCAATGCCCCTGTCACCCTGTGTTACAGACGGTCCTGGCTTAGTAAACAACGGGGCAAAATTGACCGTCGGGAAACATGACAACCAATGGTACTGTCTCGTTTAAAAAAAGACCTACGGTCAGCCTCCCCTGCTCCTCCCCCTGCAGCCCCACAACTCTGGCCCTCCGGGGATTCTCATCTCCTGCCCTTCATCCCGCAATGGTGCGGGATCCAGGCTCAGCGAGGAGACGGAAATTAGAGGTAAACACACAAATGTAGAGAAAGCTTCAGGCAGTGATAAAGAGTTTTAAAGAAAATGCAAGAGGTACGCCCTGGTGGAGTAGCGGTTAGGTCCACCGACTCCAGCTGAGCACAGTCCACATACATCCGAAGGACCCGGTTGGGGGGAACAACCAAAATGAACAACTCAGTAAATAAAGTGCTTCCTCCTCCTCTCTCTTCCTGCCTGCCTCTGCTCACCTTCATTCCTGCCTGCACCTGTCCTTTAAAAAATAAATAAATAAATAAAAATAAATGCAAAATACAGGAAAGGCACATTGGTCGCATTGGTCTTAGAAGCAGCCCCAGCTGTGGGAGCGGAGAACTTGGTCATGGCACTTCACTAGCGAGCCACCCATGAATTCTCCAGGTTCCCCAACCCGTGGGCCAGCCCCTGTGTTCCCGGCTGCTGTGGACACAGCCCACCAGATCCCTAAGCTTGGGGGAAGCTCTGCTCTAGCTCCGGCCAACATCACTCAGTCCTGCCTTCGCAGCCCTGAGCCAGACACTGAAAACACAGCCAAGAATCAAAGGAACTCATTCGGGCTCCCTCGTCCCCTCTGCCTCTCCTGCAGACACTCACCACTCACTGCTGGAAGGGAGGGACTGGATGCTCCTGGGGTCGTCAGATGGCAGACGCAGAGGGAAACAGGTCCCCACACATGGGGAGATTTTAAGCCCGGTTGCGAGTGATGTCACTGGCTGTGGCCTGGATCTGGAGGGTAATCCTGGGCCTGGGTGGGGGCCTCCACGAGGTGACATTGGTGGGAGGGGGAGGGGTGCCCGTCTGTCTAATCCCCTCCCTTGGCTCCCTCTCCCCACCACATCTTGGCATTCGGGCTGATGGGGAAGGCAGGCCCCAGCCCATCACAGGGGCCAGAAGCCGCACAGCTCAGGGAGGTTCTTCCCTCCATCTAACTGGTGTCTCTTGGAGAGATGCACAAAAGGAGAAATGCTGGGTGTTCCTGAGCCATCATGTGATCCCATCCCCAACCACGCTTTTTCTCCCCCCACAGTCTGTCTGCCAACCGATTCATCTCTGCCCTGCCCCGTCATTCTCATGTTCTGCCTCAGTTTCCCTTTTCTCTATTTTTTGCCTCAGCCTCTATCACTCCTGTCTCTTAACCTTTCTGACTCCGTCCTCACACACCACCGTCTCCTCCTCCTCTTCCCCTGCACTCCCTCCCTCTCTCCCTCTCGGTCCCTGGTCTCTGTGTTGGATCTCTGCCTCAGTTTCTCTCTCCTTTGGGCCTCCAGCTCCGCCACCTCTGTCATTTTGCCCGTGTGCCCCTCTCTCATCGGCTCTTTCTGTTTTGCTCTTGGCACCTGTGTCTGTCTGTCCCCATCACCCTGTCTGTTCTTCCATCCCTATAGCTCAGCTCTTCCGCCCATCTTTACCCAGCCTCTTGAGCTCCAATCTCTGTTCCTGGTTTGCTTGTTTCCGACCTCTTCCTCTGGATCTTATTTTCTCTTTTTATCTGAACACAAACACTGCCACATAGTCTGTTCTGCTTCCCACAGACACGAGCATGCACGCGAGCACACACACACACACACACACACACACACACACACCCGGGGGTACCAGTGTGTGGTAATCATGCCTCATGCCTGGGTCATTGTATCTCTCCATAGAGCCCTTTCTTCCTCCACCCCTCCCTGCTCGGAGAGATTAAGGCCAGCAGCCCAGCAGGGAATCAGGGCAGTTCTCATTAGCTTGACAGGGAGAGGGTGGGCCATCTGACCCTCAGTGACCAGTCAGCAGTCACTGGAATACTGGGAAACACTCTGGCCCCCTGGACTTGGCCATGCAGGGAGAGGGAAAAGAAAACAGTCAGCCCCCCAGAGAAGACTTTGTCAACTCCCTGAAATCCTCTCCTCCTGCTCTTGAGACCAGTGGGCTCTCAGGTCCAGAGTACCCTGGGGAGAGAGGGGAGAGAGGTAGGTTTCAGAACACCCTACACATGATCCTGGAGTTAATTCAACCAAGTCAGAATTCAGGGTCTTCCACCTCTGGGGCAAGTTGCTTTTTTTCTTGTCTACACCTAGAAATTCAGGCAGAAATCTGGGCATTCAGCCTTACCCTTTTTGCTCACCTCCCATATCCAATCCATCCATAAATCCTGTCCTCTCTTCTTTCAGATAATTTTTCCACTGAAAACTACAAAACACAGCTGGGAGTAATTAAAGAAACCCAAGTCCATGGTAAAACATACCATGTTCATGGATTAACAGACTCAGTACGGTGAGGAGGCTTTTTCTTCTCAAATGCATCTTTCTATTCCCCCAATCGCAGTAAATTAAAAAAAAAAAATGATGTTTTTATAGAAAGTGACTCAAAAATCTATCTATACAGAAATTTAAATTATCTAGAATAATCAAAACAGCCCTTAAATAAATAAAACCAGTTAGAGAACTACATGCTGTCTGGTAATTCTACAGTAATCCAGAAACAGAAAAGTATAGATTTCAGAAATTGACCAGGATTTTATAGTCATGACAAAAAAAATGTAAAAAGGAATTTCATTGTCTCCCTCACACAATGCACAAACATTAGTTTGCGATTCAGCATAGTCCTACAGGTGAAAAGCAGAAGTATAACCTTCATAAACACAAAAGCAGAGACATATCTTCTTCACCTGAGAATCAGCAAAGACTTCATAGACAGGACACAGAAAGCAAAAGCCATGATCTAGAAAATGAATGCACTGGATTTCGTCTTAACTGGAAAATTATACTCTTCAAAAATCACCACTAAGTTTAAGAAAATGCAAACCATGTTAAAAATATTTGCAGAGCACATCTGGCAAATCTCTATATCTGGAATACTTTATACTCCTTCAACCCAATAATAAAATAACCTGAAGAGACACTTGACAAAACATATGCAAATGACTGATAAACACACAATAGGATACTCAGCACTGTCGTTAAGCCTGGGGGAGCTGCTCCTTGCACCAATGCTTGGAATGAAAAAGACAGAAACTTTTGATAAGGTTTCAGAGCAACTGGAATTTGCACGTCTTGCTGGTGAGAACAGAATGGTATAATCACTTTGGAGAATCTCCTGGCTGTTTTCTATAAAGAGGAACCATTTTAACCTACAAAATGACCCAACAATTCTAGTCCCAGCTATTCATTCAGGAGAAATGTGGCACTCACTGGGGGGGTTTGGTCAGCCGCCTTCAGCAGGTACAGGTCACCGTCCACATCCATCCGAAGGAGCCTGGATTGTGTCCCTGGGCCAGAAGGAACAACCACTATGAACAGCCGGATAAAATAAATTGTTTCTGATTCTGTTCGCCTTCCTTCCTACCTGCATCTTTCCTTTAAATAATGTTTAAAGAAGACAGATGTTCATAGTGACTTTTTCAGTTCTAGTCCCCAATGAGAAACAACTCACATGTCTATTAATCTGTAAACAAATAGATTCTGATACGGCCATAAAATGGAATATTACTTGGTGATGAAAAAGGAATGAGACCTAGGTGTGTATGACATCAGAGATGATCCACAGACTGTGATGCTGAGTGAAAGAAATCAGACAAAAGCAGTGCACACTGCGTGGGATTGTGCAGTTTATAATAAGAGCTCTATCTTGGATGATATCCAGTTCCTGACAAGCTCTTTGGAAAAATTAAGGTGACTTTTGTTATGTTAATTAGGTGACTTTTGGAAAGCCCCTCCGTGATCAAAAGATCTGGACTTGTTACCAACGAACCCCACGGGGTCATTAGAAGCTGTCACTTTCCCTTCCCAGCCCCCAGTGGAAGGGACTAGCAGTGACAACCAGCACTTGCAAGGGGCATCTGCTGGCTGGGGATGGGGGTGAAGGGTAGCTTTGTAAGTCTTGTCGGACTAAACCCTTACTTAACCTGTGGGATCTGACGTTCAAAGTAATAGTGTCACAGGGGGTTGTCTCCTTCCAAAGCTCAGGAATAACATTTGAGCAATAATTTAATTCAGTGGTTGTCAAGCCCAGGGAGGGTCATAGATGAGGGAGACAGGGCGAGTGACCCCTTCATGGGTATAGGATTCCTTGCAGGAGAGGGTAAAAAATGTTCTGGAATTAGCAGGGATTGTTGGGTCAACTTGTGAATATGCTAACTCCCCAGAACTGCACACTTTAACATGTGAATTTTATGGTCCATGAATTGGATGCCAATTGTGTTTTAAATGAGAAAAGCAATTGTCCGGAGCGGAGGGATCCCCTTATGTTTAAAAGGTGGGAGAGAGATTTCCGCTGGTGCGGAAGATCCCCGTCTTGAGGGGCATGCTGCTCCCAGGGCAGTCACCTTGTGGCGGGAGACAGCGCCACCACCATCTGCCACACAATCCAGCCTGCAGGACACTCCACCAGCTCAACGCCCGAGTCCTCCCTGCTCCTGAGAGTGGGACTCGGAGCTTTGATTGTTAGATCGATCACTCTTTATCGCCTGAAAGTAAAGTGAACGATTACAAAATAATAATGCTTGACTTTTCATTTCCTCCTGTGGCGGGTGGGTATTCTACCGTTTTCTGTTCCCCTTGCCGAGTCCCCAAAGCAGCGTGCGTGTCGTCTGGGGGTGTCGTCTGCGAGTGCCTGTCTCAACCCTGGAGAAAACAAGGACTGACTGGAGACCCCTCACATACTACGCGTCAGCATTGTCCTTGATCTGGGTCTTGCGTTGGGGGGCTGACCCTGAAGTTGGAGGTGACCAGATGGTCAGCTATGGGCAAGAAGATCCCTATCAGCAGCTCCCAAGCTGGGACACCCCCTTAAAAACCTCTGTTTGCTTCCCCTTGGAGAGACTGGATTCGAGGCTTCAATGGCACCTGTCTTCATTTACTTAGTAAATAAATTCTCCCTTCTCCCAGGTGGGCACCGCCACCCAAGAACCCAGGTCATCTCCCACACCTGTACCCCTTTCCCAGTCTCCAGAACCTCCAGTTACCACTGAAGGGACAGAGACGGGAGGGTGGATAGGAAAGCAGATTTGCAAAAGGTACCCTATCCACAACGCTGGTGCCCCCAAACACTTTCAATGCTTTCTAACAGCCAAGGGGGTATGACCCTCCGTCCCCACCCCACCTCCCTCTGTCTCCCCATCTTCTGTCGTCCCTCTGTGGCCATGCTAGACCCTGCGTCCAGCCAGTAGCTGTCCCATTTCGCAAATCCTCTTAAGCCAGGGCAGCCTCAGCAGAGCGTGGAGAGAATTAGACCAGATTTGGGGGGCAGGGGGGTACACGTGACAAGCTACAGGGGAAGAGAGAGAACACAAGCTCCGCTCACCTGAAACTCCACAAGGAAGCCTGGGCCCCAGGGGCTTGGGGACCAAGGGGAGGCAGAGAACACAGAGAGCAGAGGGAGCTTGCTCCTGGATCCAGAAGGCATTTTCTGTCTGCTTCTCACCTCTGTGCTCACTGCAGAGCCTGCATCTTCTTCTCTTTTCTTTCCTTTTAAAGGAAAGGTGCAGGCAGAAATGAAGGCGAGTAGGAGGAAGAAGCCATTTTCTTTCTTTTATTTTATTTAGTTGTTCGCACTGGTGGTTCCAACTGGACGCAGGACCGGAACCCAGGGCTCTATGGCCTGTGCTCCTTCAGAGGCGACCGACCCAACCACTGCTCCAGCAGGCTGTGCCCTTTTCCTTTCTTATTTCTTTTCTTACTTTATTTTCTGCCCGCTGGCACACGTGTCTGGCGTAGAGCGGCACGCAGCGTACATGGAGTGGAATGTGTGTGCTGGCAGCAGTGTGAGTCCCGAAGGCATTATGCTGAGTGAAATAGGCCAGACACCAAAGAGAAAACACTGCTATGATCCCACTTCCTTGGTACTTAGTCAACATCAGGGAGAAGGAAAGTGGCACCGATGACATCAGGTGCTGGAGGAAGGAGGGACAACAGGGGCTGGGGCCGGGGGAGGGCAGAAAGCGGAGTTAATATTTCGTGTGTACACAGTTTCCGTGGGGGCTGATGGACCCCTGTAATTCTGGGCAATATTGGAAAAGTATTCACGCCACGGAATTGTCTACTTCCAAATAGCTAAAATGATAACTATTAGGTCATACGTGTTTTGCCATAATTTTAGAGACATGCAAATACCCCCCCCCAAAAAAAAAAAAGGGAACACTAAATATGCTCCAGAAAGCGCACTTGCCCACAGCTTGAGAGCTGCAGTGAGCCGGCGGGCGCCGCCTCACCCGACTCCGCTGGGAGCAGCGGTGAGTCCTCCTCCCCGGCCTTCCGGCCTGTACTTGTCTGCCGCCCACCAGGAAGCACGAGGAGCCTGGACTTTTCCCGGACAAAGAAATGCGAGCAGGTAGATGAACTGCAGGATAAGGAAGATGAGTGTATTTCAAGAATGACTGTAAAGGTGCGCCCTGGTGGAGCAGAGTTTGGGTCAATCGCCTCCAAAGGAGCCGCATCCCCCTGGTTTGAGTCCCAGGCCTGGGGGATGGGGGTGGGGAGACAACCAGCGTGAATAACTGTATAAAAATAACACGGGGAGGCTTACCCCAGTGGACACGGCCTCCACACCTCCCAGGCGGCCCCGAAGCTAGAAATGTGCCTGTTTTCCCACAATTTGTTTCTTCAGTGAAGCATTAAGAAATACACATGAACATTCGACATTCTCCATATTCCCTCGGTGATTCCTCTGCTTTTTGCTGAGTGTGTTGTCTTCTCTGAAATATCCTAAGAGGAGTAGCAGCTGGGACATCACAGCCTGCTCACCCCTGGGCTCCAGTTCTGGGGTGATGGGATGGGGGCAAGAAATGTGAACAACTGAATAGAAATAAAGTGCTTCTTCCTCCTCTCCTGCAGCCTGCCTGTCTCCTTCACTCCTGTCTGCACCTACACTTGAAAAAAAACCTCAAATAACCGCCCTCTATATATGTCTGCATGTGCTTGGGAAGCAGACATGAGGCCAGAAGTGAGAGAGAGACCTTGCTCCATCTCAGACGTGCAGGCTCACGTGATCGCTTTGCGCGTCAGGGGTCTCCACTTCCAGCAAGTTCTCCTTCTAGAAGAAGGAACTGACGATACATCAAGAGAAAGAGACAATGAACAAGGAGTCTGTGTTCAGGATAGAGTCATTTTGCAAAAGGAAGACAGACCTTCACCAGGAAAAAAGCAAAAACATTGACAGTCGTCTAAACTAAAACTCTACCTCGCATTTCCCTCCACTGATATTTAACAATCCATAGTCTAAAGGTGCCAGAAATGTTTAAATCATTCTCTTATTTGAGGAAGTGCATTTATTCAGTTACCTCAGTTCAAATATATTTGTGCTGTGGGCAAAAAAATTCTCCCGGAATCAATCTCCTGCATTACAGCCAGAGTCAACGAGTCCGAGGGGCTGTCTAACCTTCACAAGCATCACCCACTCGGTCCCCAAAATCTCCCAAAAACGTTTTACCACAATCTGTGCCACGTCTCCAGCAAGAGAGCCTCGCATTCCCCAGGTCTCACACACCAGAGAGTTGCTTGCTGGCCATCGACAATCCTGGTGACCGATATGTCCCCAGCTCCCCAAGAAGCAGAGGAAACAACTGTGGCAGAATGCTGCCAGAAAGGAACCCATCAGTGTCCACGGGGCTGACAGCCACTGTGCACGATGACGTGGCCACCAGAGAGGACCAGCCTCTGACAAGCAGGCGTCGGGCTGTGCTTCAGTTTGTCTGAGACCCCATCTGATGTCTGTCATGCCTTGCTGGCAATCATCTCTGGGGTGAGCCAGAGGAGTTGTGCCCCCAGGCCTGCCCGCCCCCACAGCCCCTGGCACAAGCAAGGACTCACGATGTTGTTTGCACATGTCTGTGCAGCTGAGCGGCCCTGAGAGCCGAGCCCCTGAGTCCAACACCCACCCGGGTCAGCTGGGCCATCGGGAGGGAGGCTGCCCGCCACCTCCATCACAGGGGAAGCAGCGGGAGCCAGCCCTGCTCGGGCAGTGGTGTCTGAGCCTCCTGAGGCCCAGGGCCTGCGGGTCAGCCTGGAGACCCCGCCACAGGGCGCGGA
>RJWH01010841.1:0-21464 GCA_004363575.1 Solenodon paradoxus | reverse complement strand
GGCCTTCGCACCTGCTGACCCCTGCCTGGTGTGCTTCTCCAGGGCTCGGGGCTGGCTCCCTCCTCAGAGAGCCGTCCCTGCCCACGTGGGTGACCTGTCAGCACTGTGGCCCTTAGAGCAGTGACCGCTCGCCCGTCCCACAGTGCTGGTCTCCAGACGGGAACGTGACCCCTGCCAGCGGGATGGCGTGTGGGTCCGTGTCCCTGCGCCCCCGTGGTGACCGACTCAGCACAGACGTCCCTCCACCTCACGGGGGTCTCTTCTGTCGCTCCTCACTGACTCCACGCCTCCCCACTTATTGATTCCTGGACCACAGCAGTCAGAGCACCGCCGGCAGGACACCCGTTTTCGAAATTACTAGAAAGCGGCTTCTCCTGGCGCCCGGCGGGCACGGAAGGCCCCTCCGTCTGAGGAGGGCGTCCAGCGGCAGCAGGTGCGGGCTCGGGCTCCAGGCTGGCCCCGCGGAGCCGGCTCGGTCACTTTCTGTGGCGGCCCTCAGCCCCCGCTCTCCTGGCTTCGTCCCTCCGCTTGAGTTGGAGAAAATTAAAGACACAAGAAATGCACTTAAGAGGGTGCCCGGAGGACCAGCAGGCCTCCACCCGGCGGCCGTGAACGGGCTCCTGCTGGGGTCTCCACGATCAATTATTTATCGAGGCCTGATGGCTCCTGGCGCCACCGAGCACAAGGGACACAGGGTCCCCGTCGCGGGGGCTCCCAGCAGAGAAGGAGAAAGTGTGATGCTAAAGTGCGTCCGCATTGAAAAGTGGTGACGGTCATGGCGGGAGGCAGCTCGTGTCTTCATTCATTTTTATTTCTCTTCAATGGTGATGGCTTCTGGCTTTAAAGAGATCAGAAAGCTTTTACAAATTCCTGGAAAACGGAAAAAGCCCCTCCAGGGTTTTTAAAGCGTAGGGAGAGTCGTGGTGTTTAGGATCATGGTTTAGTTCGAGCATTTCATCCGACTGTCCCCGGTTCGCCCTGCAGCCCGGCGTCTGCTCTGCCCCAGGTCGTCTCCAGACGCCCCTTTGCGATGCGCCCCTCGGACACACACACACTGCATCCTCCGTTGTTGACAATCGGGCTTTTCCTCTCTTCTCTTCTTTTTCCTTTCTGGTTCTTTCTGCTGCAAACTTCCTCAGGCGAGACTCTCGGCTCCTCTGCTGACAGTCCGCGCTGCGACGGGAAGAAGACCCTCAGCCGCAGCTGGAGGTCAGTGCGCGGCGTTCTGGGATCTGTGTGCAGAGCCGAAGGGGCTCGTGATGATGTGGGTGGAACCGAGAAGACCCAGGAGTCACCCCTGGACCACAAGCTTCACGGGGTGGGGGTTACCCCAGGACCCTCGCCCAGAGCCTCCCTCCAGGTGCCCCAGGCCGGATGGGGACGCCTGCTGGACCCCACCCTCAGCACCAGGAGCCCCGGTCCGTGGGAAATACTAAGTAACCTGCGCAAATCGTTCTAATGGAAGATGGAGCGTCTCCTGCGTCCTCTCATCTTCCAGGTCCATACAGGCGTCTTTTCGGGGCAGACACGAGGCCCAGCCTGTGCTCTCCCAGCCCCGGTAGTGAACACAGGGGTCGCATGGCCTCCTCAGCCTCGGCTGGCCTCTCCCACCTTCGAGCAGCAGACAGAAGGGAGATGATGATATCATGTCTCCAGTTTACAACTGACACATCGCTGAGCTTCTGGGCTCCGAGAAACCAGCTCATGTTTTTTCAGGTCATTTTCATGTCCCATAAAAGCTCAGAAATCTGGCCTGAGAGCTCAGTACCAAAGGTCCACTCTGAGGAGCAACCGAGGATGATTTCACACAGGTGGTCTTTTCCTTTTAAAATAAATCTTCACTCTGAATCTAAAAGGACCAAGGCACCATCCTCATCACAAACTCTTCCTCCAGAAGGAAAGGCCTCATGTGTTTTCAGTCCTTTGAAAGTCTGCAAGACATGACTGAGAGTGAAATTGTGGGACAGAGTGACACAGAAATGAAGCATCACAATGTTGGTGACACCCGTTCTGGCCAGCTCAGTGCTCTGGGCCTGAGAACTGGTCAGGAGGGATCCCACATGCACAGGACGTCCCTAGACGGCCCCTCCCTGTATGTCAGCACCGAGCAGGCAGGTCCTGACCTGGGCCCATGGCGAGCACTTCCGTCCACCGTCTGAATGTTGCCAGAGATGGCTCAAAGCTTCTCATCCGAGTCTCACAGGCTTCCAGCAGAACCAAGCCCAGTCCTAAGTCACTTTCCCCCATTTGCTCTCCAGCTTCTTCCCATAGAGCTTTCTCTTTCTCGTTTCTGCTTTTCTGTTACCGGAGAACTAGCAACAAAAATAAGATAGGCTGGACAGTCATTAAAAATTAAGTTTTCCTTCATTAAAAAGAAGTAATTTGGAAATGACTCAATGGAAGCAGAAACCCATAAAGGAAGAAGATATGGGGTCCATCAAGAAGTTGGTCACCCATCCCAACAGGGGAGCAAACGTGTCTCCAGACGAGAGCTGTCACATGAGTGTCATCCACCCCAGAAGGCAGGGGGTCAAGGCTTCAGGAAGACCCAGGAAACTCGGGGTCACCACACACAGCCCAGTGTTTCTCTGCCTAAAATCGGCTCAGCAGACCATACTCCATGCATTCAAACTTTCGTTAGGGAACTGAGTAGAAAATATCAGTGAGCATCACTGACAATGAAAACTGTGCCAGGCCTAGTTGTGACATGGTTGTGGTCGAACACTTGGAAAGCACCGGAGAGGAGGAATGATGGAGCAGCTGGAAATTATTAAGTATCTGTAAGTACATTTTGTAAAAAGGAAATTGCTAACTCTGGGAAAACAAAAGTGGTAGAAGACAGAAAAAGCCACTGTATTACAATCCCAGCTCTGCAGACGAAGCGTCAGGTGACATTAAGCCTGACTGGGATGTAATTAAATCGTGATTTACCATGGAGGGTGGTGGGCGGTATCGTTGGTAGGCGGACTGGGAGCGGTAACACTTCACCCGGCTGAGACTGGAGAGAGAACCACACCCCTCGAAAGCTCCATGAGCAAATTACTCTTAGAGACGTGGGGAAAAACTTGCGGTACAAGCTAAAGAATAACTGCCAGGGTCTCTGGGAAGAGGTGGCTGGGAACAGGTAGATTCAGAGTTTGGTTTAGTGACCTTTTATCTCTTTAACTAGACAGGGAATCCAGCATGCAGGCCAGTGAGGGAAAATGGGTTTGCCAGAAGGAGAGCCCAGGTGGATTCCCGCTCCATCACTCACGGCCGTGTAACCTTGAACAGGTCCCTTCCCAGCTTCCGACTCCAGTTGGCCGATTCCTAAAGCAGAAGTAGGCCCCGTGATGGTGACCTGTGGTTCCTTGACATTCACCACCCCCTTTATATCATATTAGAAATGACAAGTTTCACCTGGATACACAGCTTCCCGGACTGAAGCTGAACTTCCCATCTTACCCTGCACCTTCCCAGACACCCTCACAAACAAGGGTGCGCCCCACTTCCCCTCCCCACTTCCCTCCTGCCTGCTATGACCCGAACCCCCTGGGAGCAGGTGGACAAGCAGTGTCAAGACAGGAGGAGTTCTGAACGCGCCGCCTGCTGCTGCCCAGGCAGCCCGAGGCCCACATCCGAGGCCACGGGACGGGGGAGAAACTGGCTCTGTCTCACGCTCGCCCCAGCGGTCGGGTCTGCTCATCGCTCACTTACACACAGGAGGTGCGGGAGCACATTTTCTATCTGAATAGTTATTTTTCACTTCAACATGCATTGCAGAAAATTTCCAATTCTACATCAAACCCGTGGCTCCGTTGGGATGGGGGTGAGGTGGCAGCGGGGGGTGCCCTCACGACAGAATATATTTAAGTATAACCGGGAGTCGGTCTGGTTCACGGAAACTATCCAGCGTGACAGACGTGTGGGAGCTACAGGCCTGTCGATGACCACGAGGACAAGCTTGGGGACATGGGCCTGCAGGCTCAGACTCCCGTTTTGTGCCTCTGTGGACAGTCTCGCTATCATGTCATCATGTGCACGTGGGAAAGGTGACATCAGGGTCCACAGAGCAGCAAAACCATTGGGACCAGAGGCACCAGCTTCCTCTCAGGACATCAGAGACAAACTTCTCCCACCACGCGCATCCCCAAGACGCATTTGCACAAAAGCCTTCACTGTCTCCTGGCGTCACACTCAGATGGGCACCAGTTTCCGCAAACCTTCCGCACCAGCTTTGGGTCAGAGGTCACCCCGGCATGCACTGTGTCTGGAGGGGTGGCTGTGCTGAGCCAGTCCCAATTCCTCAGGGACAGCTGGTGACAGGGAGCGGACCCTCAGAACCGGGCAGAGTCCCAGGTCGACCACGGATGCCTGGATGGTAGATGCTTACACGACTTCTCATGGCAGGAGGATGGACATACTCTGTATTAAGCGAGTCTTCTCTCCCCAGCTGCAGGGCCTCCACTGATTCTGACACTTTGTGGGGGAAAACAGACAGTTTTCACGAGGCAGTGACTTTGCTAACTTGAGACTTTAATTCCTTTAACAGAAATCTTCCAGTTCGTCTGTGCCAGAGCATATGCGTGTGACCAGCAGCCACTGCGGTCAAGTTCCACGGCTGTGCGTCTTCATCTGTAAAGTGGGGACAGTGGCGTCCTGGCCTCTGTGCTTGTGAGAACCACGTGAGGGCCGGGCATGGGGCCCGTGGCACTGGCACGGGTGGGCAGGCAGGAGTCAACTCTAGATTCCAGTCAAAGCGGAGAGAAAACAGGCCGGCTCCCCGTGCCCCGCATGGGCTGAGGACAGGGCCCACGAGGGCGAGCACGAGGGCACGGTGGGGAGCGGGCGGGCAGGCCCTCATGTGCCCACCCCCCAGCCACATTGTGTCCATCATCCAGTCAATGTCTCTACTGATGGTGACTGGCACCACGCACAGCCCAGTTTGACTCACTGGCTGGATCTCTCTTGGGGAGGAATCCAGCCAATATTCTCCAGCAGTCCAACGACTGTGTGGGCGGGGTCTGCACAGCCCAGGCACGGTGGTTATTGCCAGAGCGAGGCCAGGCTCGGCACAGGGACGGGCCTAACCGGACGGAGGGTAAGGCAGGAAATGCAAAAGAAGTGCCTTCCTTTTGAAGGCAGAGATGTTCGTTGAATGTTTCCCATCTCCGTTCTCCACAGGATGGAAACTGTGTCCCAGGTCCAGCCCAGCAGGGCCTCAGACACCAGACGTGGTGAGTCCTTTGTGACTTTGTGCAAAACAGACTCTTCTTGGCCTCTTGATTCGATGAAAGAGTAAACTTCTTCAAGTTTCTCTGTGAACAGTCACAGATTCTACTGTAGAAAAGGCATGTCCCCCAGCCCCCTTTTCATGATGGGGACACCCTCCCTGGAGATGGTTTCAACCTCTCTCAAAGGGCCTGTGACTCACGAATATCTAGTAACCTAAAAAACTCATTTGTTTCTATTTTCTGAGTTTCTGCTCATGAAATCAGGTGTCTTTACAGTGCGTGTGACCTAAGCTGACTTGTGGGGAAAGGTCCAGAGAGCACTTGGCTGTCCCCACGTCACAAACCCGGGGACTTGGCAGGACCCAGGGCCCAACAGGGTCAGCTGGAACTGGGAATCACCGCGCTGGGCCTGATGAACTGATCTAAAGAGGCAGCTTGGCAGCTTGGGCTGAGCTGCTGGTGAGAGGAAAGGAAAGGCTGGGACAGGGAGATATGAGGTCAGATAGTGGGTGGCCTGAGCCAGGTTCCCAGGGAGGAGGGATCCATGCGGGGACCTCTTGCAGGTAGACAGGGAGGGGGCACTGCTGCAGGAGAATGAGCTGGAGGAGAGTGGGGGAAATTGGGGGAAGACTCCCAGGGATCTGAGAGCTGGGGGCTTGGCCGCCCTCTCTGGCGATGGCGCTGGGGGTCGTGCTTTCCGGGAGTTCCTGTGGCCCCGTGAGGAACAGTGAAGAGGGGACAGAGCGAGTTGGCGACCCTTTGTGGATTTATTACAGTTCTCCAGGAAGAACTATCTAGTGTGTGGCGTCTGTGCCAAATGAAATAATGCTCCAGAGCAAAATCAAATGACATTAAAGTTGCTCAAATATGGAAACTTTTTCTTTTCTTCTGTGATCTCTGTCTTGACCTGCCACAGTTTTGGTCGGGGCAGTGTAGCCCTCACAGGCCAGGCCCCAGCAGGGGCAGAAGGTAGAAGCAATTCCTGAGCAAATTCTCCAAAGAGGCTCCTTTTCAAAGTGGCTTTCAAGGCAGTAGTGCTTCCTGTTGGCACCGCAGTTGTTCAGATCTAGTGAAAAACCTTAGAGAAGCAGCAGGAAAGGCGGGAGTGAGGCATCAGTAGGTGAACGCCTACCCTGAGAAAGTTTTGGAGCCCAGGGTCTTTCTCTAGGCTCAGCCCTTCACCAGGCCACAGCAGGACCCTACCAGCTAGAACGTGGCCTCCTAACTGGCCCCGCCCTCAGTGCCTGGCCCCGCCCACGTGCGGCCCCGCCCCATTGTGACTCCCCCAACCTGGAGCAAAGGGTTTGTAGCTATGGAAGAACAGGCCAGTTTTCCAAAGGCTTCACAGAGGGCCGGAGCTGATGAAACCTGTCCAGGCGGTGGCCCTGCATTTTCCTGAGTGGCGGGGACAGACAGGCTCATTCCTGGCCGCACAGAGACCTGCTGAGACCGCTTCTGCAGAACTCCAGGCTCTGGGCCCCAGCAGGGAAAGAAACACCAAAGATTCACACATCTCTCCCTCCCAGAAGACCACCCACTGGCCTGTCTGAGGGAGCCCAGAGAAAAGCGCATGTGGGTGACAAGAAGACCAGTGGCAGAAAATCTGAACCCACTGAAATATCCAGCAAACAGGATGAGCAAAACCAACTCCGTGGGACCCTCCCTACAGACGCCCATGCACGGTGAAGAATGAGGGAGAACACGGTGACACAGAGGCGGGCAGAGCCCAGGACACCCTGAGAAAAGGGGACGGACCACATCCATGCACACGTGGACACATAGTAATACACCAGTCTGCACATGTACATCCAGGTATGCAGACACCCAATATACACTTGCACACGTGTGTGTTGTGTGTGTGCACAGGTAGTGCATACACCCATCACACACCTGCACCTGTGCGCTCTAGACACGTGTCACCACAGTACACTAGCTTGCGTGCACACATATACACTCTACACCTATGCACGTGTGTGTGCACACATGCGTTATACAGTAATCTCCATAGATATGCATTGTACATACATCTTCTGCCTCATTCTGAAGGATGGCTGCTCTGGAGGCCACGCCTGGCATGGGGCGGGCACGCAGTAGCACCTATAAAAGGAATGGCATTTACATGTTTCGCCTGAGCGACCAAACAGAATTGCACAGAAAAAGTCCCCGCAAGGGCTTTCCTCACACCCACTGCTAATGGCGGCTGCGTGTCAGTGAGTGGAGGCCCGGGGAGGTCACTGGGACTTGGGCTTGTCTCTAAAGTCTTGAGTTTCTTACAGAGAGAATAAACATAGTAGGTATCGCTGGCATCAAAAAATACATTTTAATTAAAAAATCAATTTCATGCAATATCGATTTTACAATAAAGAAACAGCATTTTCCGTGTCCTTGATTGAGATATCAGACCCAAGCACTCCATCATCCTGAAAGAACCAATTTCACAGTAAACACACAAATTCTGGCGCATTAATATCAATAACAGTAATTTCCATGACATCTGCTCCTCTAATAATTACATGGGACTTGCTGACTCCAGATCACTTTTCCTCCGTGACCTCATCTGATTCTTAGGACCGCTTCATAAGGTTGGGAAAAGACAGTTCCTCTTGCTATCATTAGCATTAGCATTATTCCTGTTTTGACAAGAACCAGTGACTTTCTTTGAACCGTGGGCATCTACTGAAGGATTATAGGCCACAGTTCGCCACTCCCTTTCTTCATGTGACCCTGAGTCACCCCACCCGCTTGCCCCGTGTGCCTGACACCGTCCTCCAGCCCCAGGACTGGGCTGTGATTGGCCTAACCAGGCATCTCATCCCACCCTCTGATCATGGGTGGTTCCAAATACGCCCACATGGGCAGTGAGACACAAGGAGATGTTTGTTGGGCTCCCTGGTTCTTATGAAGTTCTCTCTGGACACACAGGTGCAGCTGTAATGCCCAGAATCCTTCTCAGCCTTCTTGCTGCCAGTGAGAGAAGACAGGCTAAAATCTGCACTAACCTTGGGAGAGGGCAAGAACCCAGAGAACATCAGGGACACTGAGCCCCGGCTGATGAAATCATCCCCAGGATATTTTAGGGCTTGATCCCATAAGTCCCCACCTTGTTCAAGCCGGTAGCTTTGAGTCCTGCATTCCTTGCAGTCACAGCCACGTGGCGTCGCACAGGGCCACACGACAGCAGGCAGTGAATGATGAAGCCAGGATCTTTCCCTGACCGTCTCTGCATGCAGCACACACCTTCTCCAAACCAGCCTTGTTCTTGAAACTAAATTCAGGACTTGGATGGAAAGTCAGCTAGCACAGCCCTGAAGACAAAGTGGGGCACCCAGGGCATAGCGGGTGGGGTGCATTCTGGACCTGCCACGACTGGCCGCCCGTTTCTAGGCTAATGCAGTGCCAGAGGCTGCCTGTGCCCAGTGAACTGGGGCCTCCTCCGTCAAGTAAAGTGTCTGCACAGCCAGTCGACAAGGCGAACGTCTGCCGTTGTAGATCACTCTGGAGAAACCTCCTGTGTTCCCAGGACCGGCCAGTCCCAGTTCTAAATGGAGAGTCTCTAGTATTGTGTCCCCCTGGCACTTTTTTCTTTTTTCTGTTAAATTAGATGACTTAAAATTTAATGCATTTAAAATGTATTGCATGGAGAGAATCTTGTTGAATGATGTAAGTCCAACAGAAAAAGAGAAATACAGGATGGTTTCGCTCATATGTGGAGTGTAATGAAATGAAACAAATGAACATAGAAATTTCAAAAAAAATAAGACTCAGGACTGGATATGTAGCGGGGAGGATGGCAGTCAGGGACACTGGAACTCTGGTGGTGGGTGTGGTGTGAAATATAGACAAGATGTGATTTCAATATCCTAAGTGGAATTTAGCACTGTGAACTAAAAAAATAATAAATATTCCTATAAAATGCATTGCATTTGATGCTGTTGCTTGGGGAGGCACCTGCAGTTTTCTGAACACGTGTTCTCCATCTTAAATGAAGACAGAAGAGAAGACTAGATTAGTCACTACACTTTCCTCCTCCTAGCTGTTTGAGGGTTTTCTTTTCACTGTTGCTATTTGCTTGTTTTAGTCATTTCTTTTCTCCTAAGCCGAGGACACGTGGGTTGACGTATTCTCTCAGGTTACCCGAAGCAGGTCTGAGAGAGGTGGGGTCCAGCGTGGATTTTGCCAGGCAGGGTCACCATGAGACGCTCCCGGGAGAAAACACCAGAACCAGATGAGATGCTGTCGCTTGGCCGGGGTCAGTGTCACCGTCCAGTGAGGACTCTGCCTCCCGGGGCATCCCCGGATTGAAAATGGGCACCGAGGTGGTAGCAGTCTCTCCCCGTCTGCATCGCTCTCCCAGCAAAGACTCTGCTGAGTTTCATGGTGACATGACGGCAGTTGTAGGCCCTTGTAAAGCAGATCTTGATTTCTGCTGAGCTGCTGGCAGCGAGAACATAGGTGATTGATGTTTGGCACTTAGCATCTTTTCAAAGTGCGTTTGGCATTTCACTTATTTCTCAGTCTGATAGGAACAGTTTAATACAAGAGCAATTTTCATACTTGAGAGACTCTTGCAGGAAAAATCACCTTTGTAGTCACTTGGTAATTAGCAAGATGTAAAACAGACTTTAAGGGAAAACAATAGAAAACTCACTCATGTGGTTGCAGTTCAAGGCGTGTCTGTTAAGACTGGGAGCTTTTACAATCATGAGAAAAGGAACAAAGGTGGAGTCATCACACTCCCCGCGAGCTATGCTGCAAAGCGCCGTGGTCAAACAGTGCGGTGCTGGAATAAAAGCAGAGAAAATGATCAGTGGGATAGAACTGAATCACCAGAAATAGACTTAACACATAAATGATCCATTAATTGATGACAAAGGAGCCAAGAGCATACAATGAAGAAAGAAAAGTCCTTTCAATAAATGGTGTTGGGAAAACTGGACAGTCACATGCAAAAGAATAAAGCGAGACCACTCCCTAACACCATACAAAAAATTAATTCAAAATGGATTAGAGACCCAGAGGTAAGCCTGGAAACCATAAAATACTTGGATGAAAACATAGCAATATATTCTATGAAATCGACCTTAGAGAGATCTTTGGAGACTCGACTCCAGACAAAAATAAACAAATGGAACTACATCACACTAAAATGCTTCTGCACAGAGAAAGAAACGATCACCAAAACAAAAAAGACAACCTTCTGACTCGGAAAAGATATTTGCACAGCATACATTTGACAAGGATTTGCTATCCAAAGGATATCAAAAGCTCATAAACCTCGACAACAGAAAGACAGACAGACAGCCCAGTCAAAGAATGGGCAGAAGAACTGGACAGACATTTCTACAGAGAAGACACACAGAGGATCAACAGACATGTGAAAAGATGTTCTTCCTCACTGTTACCAGGGAAATGTAAGTCAACGCAACAATGAGATACCACCTGATACCTGAGAGATGGGCTATTCTCCAAAAGTCTGGAAACAACAAATGTTGGCAAGGATGTGGAGAAAAGAGAACATTTCTGGACTGTTGGTTGGAGTGCAAACTGGTGCAACCCCTGTGGAGAACAGCACAGAGATTCAACAAATAATTGAGAATGGAAATCCCACACGATCCTGTCATTCCACTTCTGGGTATTTACCTAAAAGACACCAAAACACTAACTCCCAGAGAAACACGCACCCCCGTGTCCACTGCTGCATTATTTACAACAGCCAAGAACTGGAAACTGTCATAGGGCCCATCGTCTAATGGCTGATAAAGGAGATATGGTCTATACACACACGGGAACACCACACCAACGGAACTGTGACAACATGGATGGAGCTAAAGAGGATAATACTGTCAAATAAGTCAGAAGAAGAAAGACAAACATGGGGCGATCTCACCCGTGTGGAATATAAAGAGACAAAGTAAAGGAAGAGACAAAATGAAAACCAGCCCTTGGGCACTGACAGCGGAATGAGATGACCACAGGGAGATGACGTCGGGCAAGTCCGTGGTGGGGCCAGTGGGCAGTGGTGAAGGACTCTGGTAATATGGTGGTGGGCTGGGGTCACACATTTGAGAAATAGTGAACATGCACATATGGGCTTACATTGCTTGTAAATCAAAGTTAGCTCACTAAATATTAAGTTAAAAAAATAGACTGAGATGGAGAGATCCAATCCTGACTCCATCATCCACCTGTCATGTGATCCTGGAGGACACTTACCCGTGGACATCACTTAGCTGACAATGTCCCTCACCTGGAAGCCACGTCCCTGAGAGGTCACTTACCTGGGGAAGTCACTTACCTTCTCTGAACCAGTTTCTCTCTGTCCAAGGATTGCTATGAAGTTTAAAGTCAAGAGCCGATATCCCCAGGTTCTGAGCAGGACTTCTCCTCCGGGAAGGAAAGTCCGGTTGTTCGGCTTCCGTGTAAGCGCCCCCACCTCACGGGTCCCAGGGGTCCCCCGCCTAGCACCCTGCTTCCCACCAATGGGTCGGGCCTCTGCTCTGAGAGCTGCTCTTGGGAGCCTCCTGTGTGAAGAGCTGTTCTCTGGGGCAGCAAGAGGCAAAGAAGAGAAAGAAAAGGCAAAAGCTCCTGACTGTCCCTTGGGGTCAGAGAGCGTTGGGTCCTCCTCCTGCTGCTCTGGGTGAAGCAAACCAGTCCCCGCTGTACCCCTGGGGGCAGTGTGGACAAGACCCTGAGTGGAAGGGCAGAGCTTCGGGGCACAGAGGCACAGGGTGTGGGGGTGAAGGGGTGAAGGAGGCAGGGGTACAGCAGGCAGGGCTGCAGGGGGCAGAGTGACAGGGCCACTCCTCCGGCACTCTGTCTGGCACCACAGGCAGGGCTGCTGCAGAACCGTCTCTGCTGCTCAGGAAAGTGGGTGGAGGCACTACCGACCGTGATTAGGGGTCCCGTGCCAGCTGCAGTGCCCTGTCATCCATCCACAGCCTTTCCCGGCATTGATATCCAGCTCCAGGCTGATATTCCAACATTAAGGCCTCCAGGAGCCCTGACAGGTTCTCGTGTGCAGAGCAGGGCCCCTCTTCTGCCCCCCACCCAGAAGTGAGGGGACGATGGCACTGTGGACCCTGCCCAGTGTCCCCTCACCCTTCCATCCCCAGTCAGCAGGACGAGGACATGCAGAGCTGCGGGGACACAGACCCCAGGCCAGACACCAGTGGACAGCTGCCCCCCACGCAGCCCTTCCACGTGGTTGCCTGCTGCCCTGAGCCCCACTTGTGATGGGGTGGGGCTGCCCTCTCCCAGAGCTGCTTCCACATTCACGCAAGAGAAAAGCCTGTGGACAAAAGCTGTGCGCAGAGGAGCCTGACTTCTAGAACTCCAGCCAGGAAACGGGGACACGGAGAGTGCGCAGCGGGGCTGCTGGGAGGAAGAGGCAGGACGGGGGTTGGAGGGGGGCCGCAGGGGTCAGGGAGGTGTGGGGTTCTCACTGGCCCCAGAGCTGGGGGATTTGTGTTGGGATGAGGAGGACCTGGGTCCTGACTTTCCCTTGTGCACTGAGCCGGGATGAGGGGAATGAAAACAGCCCTCTGGGCCCCAGAGAGGTGGCCTTAGAGTGGACAGGGAGGGAGCTGGGGTCTCGCCAGGGGCCTGCCCTCTGCCCTCCTGGAGGAGACCTGGTCTCCAGAATATTCTGTGGTGGTGCTGCATCCGTGGAGTCGGAGGAACCCCGAGAATGGCCAAAGGTCAAGCATCTCCCTCAACCAGCAGGGGAAGAACCTGGGGCACCCTCTTCTGGAGCACTGCAGACACAGCGTCGCTCTGAGTCCCAGAGGCCACCGAGGGCAGCAGTGACAGGCCCTGCTTTCACAGAAAGCAGCTGCCTTCACTCCCTGCCTTGGGCAGTCTCTCTGGAGTTCAAGAGTAATTAAGAGGGCAGTTTTCTTTTTATAAGCGGTTCCCTTTCTCTGGGTGCTGAGTGGCTCTGTGATGAAACATGAAAGGGATGTGAGGTCACTGAGACAAAGGAGCAGGTGACCCCGGCTGCACAGACAGGGACACCTGCAGGGAGGTAGGAAGGAAGGTGCCTTTATCTAGAGATGAAGGCGAGAAAGAAAAATAAACTGCCTCCCAGCCCAGGCTACCCCAAGCTGGGGACCGACAGGTCTCCTCTGCATCCAGGGCTCCTCAAAGCCCTGGTCAGTGCCCTGCTACTGAAGTAATCCTGAGAACATACCCCTGGGGTGGGCAGGAGGAGATAAGAGAGGAAAGATTAAGAAAGCATTTCAAGCATTTCTCCAAGGTCCTTCGGAATTTAGGAGGTCAATGAACAAGACAATGACCGGGGTCTGGATGCCCCCCTTCCCCCCAGGGCCCGCCATCTGCAGGGGAAATTATCTAAGTGCTTCAGGGAGTAGGGACTATACTGCTTCAGGGCCCCATCAAAAGTGGGGACGGTCTAAGCGAAACCCCTAAAAGATAAAATCCTCTAGTCTGACTTCACTTCATCATATAAATAGAAGTAAAGGGCTGCCGCCCAGCTTACCATGAACAAAATCTCTCCCCTTCCCGTTTTTTTTTTTCCCCCGTAATAATGACTTCTTGGGAAAGACCACTTACATTTATCTTGGATTTTGCACTGGAGAGAGTCTCCAGGACACAGACCTGGCCTTTGCAATCAGAGAGTGAGCTTTCTGGTAAAGGGGACACGATAAACAAGAAACTTAAAAACCAGAAGGATGAAGAAAGAGGCGAAAGTGCTCTGCAGGAAAGAAACCAGAAGGTGACACAAAGAGGGGAATAGTATGCTAGATGAGGAGACTTGGGACTGATTCTCTACAGAGGGGATTGAAAGGTTTTTTTCTCGGGCTCCGCGAGGAAAGAAAGCCAATCAGACAAAAAGTCGAATAGCCAGGGCTTAATTGGGGTTTGCACACCCGGGCGAGGTTCTCCGGTCTGCAGAACGGGGGCCGAGGAAGTCGCGCCCGAGCAAAGGGAAGCGCGCTTTTTAAGCAAAAAATTTTGCCAGCTTCATGTGTGGCGGTTGGGGATTGGTCCTGTGATTCCAGGTGTGGTTTCGTCAGCCGCCTTTTTCCCGGGTACGGCCGCCTTTTTGTCCTTCTGGGCCAGCCTAACAGGGATGTGTGAGCTGAATGAACACCGTGTAGATTCATCTGGGCAAGGCCTTTAGGAGAGCATTCCAGGCAAAGAAGCATGTGCAAAGGCCCTGGGGCAGGAGAACTGGAGAGGAGACCAGAGGCTGGGGATGTGGGGCTACAGGTATGAATTGCAGGGAGGCAGGAAGCAAAGAGTCAAAACTCCAAGGCCAGAAGAAGATCTTTTCACATGAAGAACAGAGGAAGCAACTGGAATTTATACAGGGCAGGGCCCATTTTGACTCATTTGCGCTTCTGAGCAGTCTTAAATTGGCTGCTGGGTGGTACTGATGATGAGACAATAGTGGAAGCTGATTCTCAGGTCCCTAAGGTGCTTGACCTTGAGCAAATATATCTTCCCTAACCCGAATGTCCTTGTCTATGTAATAGGATGGGTCATGGCCAAGGATTTAATGAGATGATACCCATTGTGGGGCCACAAGCATCAGTGTCCTTCTGTAACTCCAACAAGGGGACGCTGACCTCCCCAGACTCACACTCCTGACCCAAGAGGTAACTGTCCAGAGTAAAGGCTCCCTGGGGTACCTTAGTCCATATACTTATGTGACACAGTCCTTGACCAGTCTTTCCTTCTGTCATGACTGTTAGTGATTCTTCACATGTGTGAGCATGTGGCCTTAGGTTGGGGACTTTCGGGTTTAATTTACATCTCACCTGGGAAGGCTGAGCGCTGACTAGAGCAGTGGCACTGGGAGCCCAGCGGACTTCCAGGGACGGGAGACGCTCTGGAGCGAGTACCTGCTTTGCTTGTCGGACAGCCGTCCAGGAATGTTCCTAAACACGCTCCTTCGCTTCCTGAAGCAATTTCTGGAAGCTGGTGCCTTTCAGCTCCAAGCCCCCTGCTGAGTTTATCTGAAGCCATGACTCTTTCCCAGGGGGACCTGGTGGCATCCACAGGTCCTGCAGGGGTGGCGCCTCAGGCAGCAGACGGGCAAATCCACAGCGAGGGGTGTCCCACAGGGGAACAGAGCCCAGGAATTCCCGGGACACTGACACGAAAGGAAGCGGGAGGTTCCCATTGACCAGAGACTTTAGAGACTCAGCCTCCGAGCACCAGGTGACCCGGATTGAGTCCTGGTTCTGGACAAGCAACGAGAAAAGCCTTTCATGCGACAAATGGGATCTGAACAGCAGAGGCGATGGGATAGTGCAGTCGTGTTGGAAAACCTCACGTGAGGTCTGGGACTGGCTTTGAGAGACACTGGTGGGAAGAGGGACAGAGCTGGAGGAAGGGACGAGTCCCCGTAACGGCTGAGTCTGGTGACGGTCTGGGGAGGCTCGTTTTCTGCTGGCTGAAAAGATCCACAGCAGCAGCTTGACAGCTTACTTTGTTGTTCGGCCTTCTGTTTACCGAGAAGCGTGGCTGGATCTTGCAAAGGGCAGAGCAGGGTGGCCGCCCTGTCGCTCGGCCCTCCCGTGCGAACGGCAGGCGCAGGCCCTCCACGTGGACGGCAGACGCCGCTCCTCCTGCAGATGGGCCGCTCTCCGGAGCCCCAGCGAAGCCCCGGGGCGGGGAAGGGGTTTATTTGCACTCCCTCTGAAGCTACCAGCTTGCTCATTACGGAAGTCGACCTGCTGATGGCAATTTTATGCAGAGCTGAGCACAACAGCCGGGGCCCGTCACCCCGGCTCGCGAGTGAAGATCCAGGGGTGTTCTCAAGCAGAAATAATGGGCCGCTGTGGCTTTTTAAAGAGATATGATTTATCTCTGGGACCGCGTCCAGGCAGGAGCTGTCGGAGGACAATTCGAGGTCCTCGGCCAGCGAGGAGGGTTTGAACACCTCGACTGGTCTGCAGATGGAGAGCAGCTGAGGCTTCAGCACCGAGGAGATGGGAGGGGTGATCGGAGGCGGCAAGGAGAGGCCGCCAGGCTGCAGGGACTGCCCGCGCCCCTAGGAGGGGAGATTTGGAGCATTTCTGTTGGACTCCACCCCAGGGCGGTAAATTGGGAGCTCAGAGCCCAGGTCGGAGATCTGCAGAGAATCATGGGTTTGGTGCCCCCATTCCTCACGCAGGACAGTGTGCGTGTAAAGATGAGAATTGTGCACCTGTGACTGGAAACAGCTGCCTGTGTGCCTGACCACAGACCAGCTTTCTAGCCAGTTCACTGGACTGACAGGCGCTGCCAGATGTCACCCAGCGATGCCCTGGTGGCCAGTGCTCCCTGCACCTGTCCGGTGGCCCTGTCGGAGCCTGTGACCCTCCAGCACGATGGAGGTCAGCGCCGCAGGGGTTCTGGGAAGCGTCCTGCTCCTGCCAGAGCCTCCCCTCCTACCTGGCTGGAGGCCAGCAGGGCCCAGCAGCGGCCGCAGGGGCAGCACGGGGGACACGGGAGGCGGGCAGGCCCTGAGCCCGGCGAGCAGGGGGCGGGCGGAAGGAGCCCGGCCTGTGCCCCCATGTGCCCCCATGTGCCCCCATGTGCCCCCGAGCAGCCCTGCCTCAGCCCCTTCATGGGACAAGGCCCCCACCCCCGGGGGCTCCGCTCTGATTTCTGGGTTCAGGGCTCAGCGCGGCCCTGACAGGAAAAGCGGCCACAGAGGGTCCTTGAAAAAGGCCTGGAGTCCGTCCCCAGGAGCAGTTTCACAGCCATGGGGGCCACCAGACTCACTTCTCTACGCGTGGACAGAGTGCGGCCACCGCCCTGCGTCCGCGCCCTTCACAGCCACATCCCAGAGCTGCACAAAGCCTTCAAGAATGAATCCAGAATTTGGGAAACTTCTGTACAACCATCCGGCTTCGAGGTGCCTGGTGTTTCCTACTCGTTCCCCTCGGGACCTGCCCGCCCCTGTGCGTCCTCAGCGTCCCCTGCGTCCCCTCTCCTCCCGTGGGAGCAGAACTGACGTCCATTCCTGTCTCAGTCCTGGTGTCCGAGGTGAGCTGACCCCGAGCCCCAGGGCCTGACGGTGTCCGCGCACTCAGACCAGCTCTGCCCGAAGGCCATGCCCCAGGACCTGAGCCTGTTCAGCTGAGCCACCAGCCTCAGGTCTCTGTCACTTGCCACCGGGAGAGCCCCCAGGAGAAGGCCCACCACTGGGCAGAAGCATCCCTGACCCCGGGAGACCTCCACTCTACCAGCCACCGCGAGAACCTCGGCACCTGTGACCTTCATCCGATCTTCCATGGTCTGACCCACCCCCGCGAGGGTCGTGATCTGAATCCAGCGAACTGTGGGGACCCCGGGGCCACTGTGCTCCCTCCTGAAGAACTGCTTGTCCTGTTCCAACACCTCGATGGGACCAGCACTGTCCACAGACGGGGCTCCTGCAGAGGGAACACAGCGCCCACCCGTCTGAGGGTCCTTCAGTGCAGACACGCCTCCCAGAGGACTGGGTGGGGCTCAGCTCGTCATGGCAGCTGCCCCAGCAGGAACCTCGGCTGCCCTGCAGAGGCCACTGCACCCAGGTCCCGGCCTCCAGAACTGTGTCTCTGCGACAAGGCAGCGGTGCCCACGGCGCTGTCCCCACAGCTGGAGGAGCAGGGCCTGGGAGTCCCAGCCAAAGGGACGCAGCGGCTCCCTGGAGGGGCTGCATGCCTGAGTGCGCAGAGCAAGTTGTCCAGGGCTCCCGCAGGAGGCTGCCAGCAGCTGGACCCTGGAGCTGCGGGACAGGCCCACCAACTCCGGGGGTCGTCACAGAGGCTCATTGCCACCCAGCTTGTCCCAGTGGGCTCCAGGAGGCCATGCAGTCCGCACTGTGCTCTCTGCTGGGCCCTGTCCTCCCCCTGGGGTCAGTCCCATGTCCAAGGCCAGGAGTTCGCCCTCCCAGCAGCCCCAGTCTGTCGGGAAGTGGCCTGTGGAGTCGCACCCTTCCCTTGAGGTCTGACATTGTTCCAAGCCCTGTCATCTAGGGTTTCTGGAAAATGATGTGTTTTCCTAATGAAGGTCTTTCCCCCCAGACCCTGTGACTCTGTTTCATGAACCCTCTCTGCTCTGCTTGTGCCTTTATTATACCTGACACTGTCTGGTTCACCTGAGATCCCTGAGCTGGGCTCATCTCATCCTTCTCTTTTGTTTCCCATGTCCATGTTGGCACCTAGTAGATGCTCAATAAAGCTGACACAGTGCAATGAGCGAGGGAGGGAACAAATGAATCAGCGAGTGAGGACCTGTGGGAAAAGTTCTATTATTCATTTCTCCTTCCTCTGTAGCATTTCTTCCCCATCTAATGACGTGCTGGACTCAAAACCTTGTCTGTCTGCCCAGTGCTGTCCAGGAAAGCTTTCTGTGATGATGATAATGGCCCCTACTGATATCATTCAACACGCTACACTCTGCACCTCATTCTCCAGTCTGCCCTGTTTGTGTCCCCACCATCATCCTGGGGTCACACAGGCAGACACCGCATTCACTTTGGCTCAGGCTGGTCCATGAGCCCACACGATGGGCACTAAGTGTGAAGGGGAGTAGGACATCTGAGGCCATCCCAGTCTGGAACCATGTCAGAGATTGTTCCAAGAACATGGGACAAAGAAGACCTTCCTTCCGTCCATCTGGGCTTCCCCACCCAGAGGGCAAGACCCTTCTGTGTGAAAGCTCCCGCATGTCTAGGAAGAGAAAGAAGAAAAGGGGGCTGAGGCCCTGAGCCAGACTCTGGGTCAAGGGGGACAGAAATCTTGACTCAAATGAGCTGAGGGGTGGATTGGCTGCAGAAACTGCAGGCCCAGCGCTTCCGGGCTGCGGGCGCATTTGATGCTGGGACAGAGGAGTCATCGGGATGTCAGGTTCCCCCGACCCCTGCGGGTCGGCCTCCGCCTGGTGGGCTCTTTTCTTACTCACAGCTTTCTCATGAGGTGGCAAGGATGGCCCCACCGTGCAGACTTCCCTGCACTGGCCCAGCAAGGCTATAGACAGAGAAAAGTCTTGCCCATGTCCTCTCAGCCAGGCTGACTCGATCAGACAAGCTGGGCCTGCACACCACCAGCCCTGACTGGGAATCTTCCTCCTCCCCAGTCGGCTCCCCCCACCCCAAGACTGTGCCATCCTCCTGACAACAGAGAGTGTGAAGCAGGAGCCAAGGGGGATGTCCGCACCCCCCAGTGTCATTCCTGCCAGGTACACATGTGTTTCTAAGTGCTTGGGAGGCCCCGGCCGGGTTCACAGTTAAAGAGGACAGTGAGAACCAAGAGTGGTAACATTTATCCGGGCCTCCCAAGGGCCAAATTCAGTGCTCAAGGCTTTGCCTACATTAAATTGACTGTGCGTCAGAATGGCGGGAGGTGACTATGCTATCTGGTCACCTCTCACTTGAAGTCACATCCATCTCCTCTCTCTCCGTTAGCAGGTTCACACTGAGCAGCTGTCCAGACCCAGGCCTGTGTGCCTGGAGGTGGGAGAGAGGCCCGGATGGACACAACCCCTGACCTCACCAGGCTGAGTCAAGGGAGGGAGGCAAAGGAGAGCCTCACCCTCAGTGATGCCAACGCTGTGCATCCCTACCCAGGGCCCCTACAGATCACCACCTTGGGTTTGTAGACCTGATGACCTGAAAGTGATGTCAGCGATCAGGCACGGAGGGAGCCTTGACTTGGCCACTGAGTGGTCTGCTTCTGAGTCACGCACTCACCTAAGGGAGCCTCTACTTGAGGAATTGCCCCTGGGGGCCTGAGGGAGTATCTTCTAGGGGTGTGGTCACTGTCCTTGATGGGTGGCAGCTATCTGGGCCCCTGGAGGGCAGGGCAGGCTGGGTCTCCTGCAGATTAGAAGGCTGGTCACTGCTGAAGCTTCTGTTTCAGATTGGAGGTCACACATGGCCAGGAGGGAACCCCAGGATTCTGGGACTGGATCAGGGACTGTGCTGAGTCCCTGACTGGGTTGAGGAGCAGGGGCTTGAGCCCAAGGGCAGGGAGTGGGGGCCTTTGTGGGAGGAGGGAGAGAAGAGCCTCCAGTCCTGATGGACAGAGGTACAGGCTCACCCTCCATGTCACCCTACCTGAGAACAGCTCCCGAGGGTGGTCCAGGCTCTGCCTCTTCATTGCTCCACTGAGCACCCTCGGCCATGTCCCCCAGCCCCGCCCTGCCCCAGCCCAGTGATGGAGGGTGCACGTCACTTCCGCTCCCCCAGCCCCAGCCCAGTGATGGAGGGTGCACGTCACTTCCGCTCCCCCAGCCCCAGCCCAGTGATGGAGGGTGCACGTCACTCCTGCTCCCCCAGCCCCGGAGCTGCCGAAGCAGCACAGTACATCAGAGGTGAGGACTCTGATCTCAGCCCCACTTCACAGGGCAGGAAACCAGACCCAGAGGAGGCGTCCCTGTCCCCCAGACTGGTGGTCAGTAAAGGGCTGTGTCAGGACTGGAACCCAGGCCTTTTGAGTCACCGCCCCAGTCACATACTGGGCATGTCTGTGCCAGGCACTCCCGTGGGTGCTGGGCACACGGGACTTAGTAGGGCAGACAGGTTCCTGCCTCCTTGGAGCTCAAGGCGGGAGGGGAAGAGATGACACCACAGAAACGTGTCCTCAGGGTCATGTGAGGTGGTGGTGAGTGGTACCCAGGAGAGAAAGCCCACGATGTTCTAGGAAGCGCCTGGCTGGTGGGCAGGAAGGGCTCTCGGAGGAGGTGACGACCTCCTGGGCAGAGCCCCAGAAGGTGAGAAGCGGCCGTCACACAAGAGCTGAGGACGGCGGCCCAGTCAGGAAGAAGCCCAGCCCGGCACAGGCCCTGCGTGGGCGCGACATCGGGGCCCAGAAGGAAGGCGCTGAGCCCAGATAGGGGGATGCACAGGCCCCCTCTTGACTGGGGCGTCTTATTCTGGAAACACCTGCGTCTTCAAGCCCCTCTTCGGGGCAGGAAGGGCTTGTGTGGGCAGCAGTGGCGGGGACATGAGAGGCAGGTCCCTGGTGTCCCTGCTGGACGTCCCTCGCTGGCTCAGCCGGGCAGCCTCGGCCAAGGCTGCTGCTCCCCGTCGGCCTCGCGCCTCAGAATGGGGAGCAGGGTGTGACTGTCGCGGTGCTTCCACAGTCCTGACCAGGGAGCAGCCTGAGTGGACATCCCCGTGCCAATGGGGGCGACGCCAGTGAGGGTCCTCGCTCCCTTTCCATTCCCTCTGGTTCCACCCATGTGCTCGGCTGCCTGGCTGAGCCTGCCTCTCTCTCTGTCTGGTGTTTATACTTTGGAGATACAGGATGT
>RJWH01010839.1:0-14828 GCA_004363575.1 Solenodon paradoxus | reverse complement strand
CCCAATCGTGATATGGGAAGCCCGCGAAATTCCTCTGCTTAAAAGAACCGGTACCCCTTTGTTCTGCGCGTGACTTCCCCAGGCCCGTTTTGCGGACTTGGGAGTTTCGCCCGGGAGCGCAAAGTCCAATAAAGCCCTGACTATTCTGCTTTCTGTCTGATTGAAATTTTCTCCTCGCGGAGCCCAGAAAAACCTTACAATTATTTAGTGTTTTCTGCTCTGATTTTACAAGAAGCATCTTAGGATGATTTTTATTAAATATACAAGAAAGATAACAAGTGTAGATGGAAAAAAAAAATTGAAAGGTACAAGAGGCTATTCAGTGAAATATATCCCTTCAAAATCCTCTCTTCTTGCTCCTCCCCCTGGAGGGGGAAGCAAGCACCTACTTCTCGGATGTCCTTGAAGAGGTATTCTTTGGATACATAAATTAAGTAGGATGCTATAATATGGTCCTTCTGTCTTGGTTTCAATTGCAGCCTCAAAGTTTGGGAGAAAACAGTAGCTACCCTATGCACTCACATTCCAAAGAGAGTGGTGACCTTTCAAACAGGAATTACAAAGAATCAAATTACAACAATCAAAAACTGGCTTTCAAACTCCAGCCAGTCTGCATGACTGTGGATATAAAAGACTTGAAATGGAATGTCTGGAAGAGGGGAATTTTCTTTGGAGAGAATTGTCTTATTCCTGTGTGTTTTCTTCATGCCCATGGGTGTCAGGGGCATGGCATGTCCCTTAAACCAAAAAGAAATCTTCAAAGAGAACACTTCCAGGGCTGGGTTGGATAGCATCCCTTACAGTTGGGTGGTTGGGGGGCACTGGAAAATGGTTGGTGATGCACACCTGGGGAATGTAAGGTGAGAACCTTTATCTTTAGGAAATGGCAAGGCTGAGTTTCTGGGTGTGAGCTACGTGAGAGCCACTTGGATTTGCAGCCAGATTAAAACTGGCTTAGAAATAACATTACTGAATTGGGCTGCCTGGAAGCTGGAGAGAGAGTAGAAAGAGATGGAGATAGAATCGAGGGATTGTGTAAGTGGTTTCTTAGAGAAAAGCTTCAAACATGTCATGGGAACTGCAGTTGGAGGTTCCTAGCTGGGGGACCATGAGAAAGCCACGGAAGACATCAAAACCAGAATCAACCACCCCAGGCAGGCCCAGCATGTTTGCCAGTCAGTGACCTTCCCTCTCTTTTACTTCTCCCTCTTCTTTCAACCTTGGAGGAGCCAGAGTTGCTTAGAGAAGCAGGGAGGGTCTGTGGAAGACCAAAACTGAGAAGCAGGGAAGTCTAAAAAACCTCTTCTCATACTGAAAGCAGAGCTGAGCCAAGGGCTAAAGGATAAGCTCTGATGTTTGGAGTTTCTGTTATTTCACTGGACTGGCCAATTTAACTACAGAAATGAAAGTACAATTGGAAATGAAAACGCCCAGGGGAGTTTTAATTTACTGAACAACCAAACAAGTTATGATCTTGAACAAGATTGCCTCCAAGGCATAAAGGCACAGTGCAGGGAATAAACTTGGTTTTTATTTAAACCTTATTTTGAGTGTGACCCATATCATAGAATTGTTACAAAAGCATATATGTACATACCATAAATACTGTTCTATGCTTTCCTTTTTTTTTTATATAGTTTGGTGGTATTTTAGTATATATACATTTGTTGCATTCTTTTAAACAGCTGCATAGGAGAATGTACATACAGTGATTTATTTTGATCATTCCCTTTTAGAGTATTATCAATATTTTAGTAAGTCCTACTCTGTAAAGGAAAATATAGAAAAAATTTTTTAACAAACACTTTATGCTTCTGTTACACTTCAGTGAACACATACTTGCTAAGTGCCTCTATCTTTTTCAATTTCTATTTTAGAGAAATTTTGTAAAAAAAAAAGAAAAAAGATCCTCCTTGCTAAGCTTCAGAGTAAACCACATCACACTTGATTATCTACTGGATGATTATCATTAGCGATTAAAAGGCGAAATGGAAAGCATTTACTATTAAACAAAGCAATTATATTTAAATTAAATTCATGCTGGAACTTCGTTGAGTCACATACAAACATTTCTACCTGCCCCAAATATTAATATTTTAGTGCTACCTAGGAGGGTGGAAGTAAATCAGTTATTTATTAAAAAAATCACTTTTATCTGTTTAACAGTCATGTTTGTTATGTACTCTAAGTTCATTACTAACATTAACTCATTTAATCTCATAATAACCTAGGAAAGTTTTGCCATTATCCCCAGTTTATAGATGAGGAAACCAAAGCCTAGATCAGCTCAGTAATTGGCCCCATCACATTGCTGGAAAATAACAGAGCAAGGATTTGAATGCAGGCAGACTATCTCTACAGTTCATGATCAAAGTCACTATGTCATTCTAGTCTATCACTGCAGGCCACTGCAGGCATGGAGATATATGGTGTGCTTTCTTCAGACAGAATGAATTGTTAAAGTAAGAATCATCATTAACAACAAAATTTGATGATGAATCTACACTATACAGAGGATACCATTCTGGCATTGTGGATAAGAGATATACAACCTGGTCCAAGCTCTTGAAGGGATTTAATCTAATTTCCCTGTTGGGTCAAAGGAAATTGCCAGAGGCAGCATTCTATGGAATTACCAGGTCAGTTCCAAGGGGGAACAAAAAAGCTCGATAATTAAATCCAAATGGACAAAAATAGAAGACAGCCAAGATGCAAATTTAATCAGCTTGGGACTGGAGGAGAATTAATATGTGAGATGGTTCATAGCAGACTAAAGGAAAAAGATGGGTTTTTTTTTGTTGTTGGTGGTGGTGGTTTTTTTGTTTTTAAAGGAAAGGCACAGGCAGGAATGAAGGCAAACAGACAGGCAGGCAGGAAGAGAGAGGAGGAGGAAGCATTTTATTTATTTTATTGTTCATATTGGTTGTTCCCTCACATTCCGGGACGAGAACCTGGGCCCTGGGATGTATGTGGACTGCGCTCAATTGCTATTCCACCAAGGTGTACCAGGAAAAAGATCTTGAATCCTTACCTGGGTGAGAGTTTAGATATTGTCCACAGTTTGTTACTAGTGGTCTCTGGTTCGAGTATGGTGAGAAGAGTCAAAGAGTTAAACCCATGTGGAGAAAGAAGGTCAGGCTTGCCCATCTAATATATGGAAAACAGAGTTCCAACTACTACATACATCAGTATACTTTTAAGGGTACACACTGGAAATTTATAGACATGAATGAATGAACTTGATAAGCATTCAGCTGAGAGTGACCTATGGCAGGAAGGAAAAATTCAGATGCCTACAGTGGTCAGGCTGGTGATTACGTGAGTGACTATGGCAGATCAGGATGGAGTACTTGCTCTCTCTGACACCACTCAACAGCTGGATGCTACAGCCCAGGTCTTTGTAGCTTAACTATTTCACGCCAATGATCACTGTGTATGTAGTAAATAGCCACTCTCCGGAAAGTGGTATGAGCTGAAAAGGTACATAGCCTAAAGAAAAGTTTAATGAACACATCATTTTAAATCTTTGCAGATTTTAAGGGAAAGTCAGGCATAGGAGCATCGATGGATCTCCCACAAAGGACATGTTTATGATGAAAGCAGAGATGGCTGACTGTAGGTATCTCCTAGTACTTTGTTCCTTTAGGACATAAACAGCCTTCCTACTTATTTTCAGAGATAGAAAGGAAGGGGGGAAGCTAAAGAAACTGGGTCAGACCACAACCAGCCTTACGTGGGATGGAGTGGGAGAGTAACTCCAGGAAATAGAGCAGGTGGCGACAGCTGTGTGGGGTAGAGGAATGAGCGCTGAATCCCCAGGGTGCCGGCTGAAAACAAAAGAGAATCTCAGGGAGGTAGATGAGTTGGCTCACACCTGGGAATAATGCTGGCACTTTTTAACAACCCCCATGCCCTCCATCTTGAATCCAGGTTGATAGGCTTTATATAGCCTGTACCTTAGCCTCTTTAGTCACCTGAGCCACAGGAGTGCCCCAAACTGGAACTTCTTACCAACTCTGCCCGTGGGGTTCTGGGAGAGTGCCCAGTGATAACATTTTTAAAGCGGGCAAACTGGAGAAATTATTACATTCTGCCCAGTTGGATACAGTTGGTTAATAATCATGATAATGTAGGTGGTTTAAAAGTTTAGGTTATTTGGTTTTATTTACTCAAGCTGACTCTCAAAAGACAGCTACCATTTACCATGTAATCATAAGCCACCTTTCTTCTGGGGTTTATTAGCAAGTAAATAAGAAACTGCACTCAAATAGCTCTTTTCTCTAAGAGATAGTTTGTCCTAACTTGTTTTTCCTCCTCTGCTGTATTCCTAAAAATGTTGCCTTCATTTTATCATACTCAAAATAGATTTCTAAAAACAATGAAAAGTCTTAGAGAGGATAAAAAAAAAGGTGATAAAATGTATTACCTTTACAAATAGGAGATCTTGAGATCTGCAATCTAAAAAGTTTAGACTTCTGTGTTCCTGTTGGCAGTACAATACAAAATTAGATTGATACAGAGAAGATTAGCATTGAAAGAAAACGTTTAGGGTTTTACATTCAGTGCTTCATTCCTATTTCATAGGGCTTTGTTTCATAAATTCTAGGAAAATAAGAGTATGTGCTCACTACAGTTATCTTGTTGCATATGCCACAATTAGGAAAAATAGCAGTTTTATTTATTATTGTTATTATATTATTTATTATTGTTATTATTCATATTTATTTTTTATTTTATTGTTTATTATTTTAAGTCTAGAGAAAACTTCAGGCAGCAAATGATGTTAGAAACACAGGTCTTTATTCTGAAAATATATGATTTAATCTATCATGCAGCTAAAAAATTCAAACGACAAAGACCTAACATTCTAGTAGCAAGAAGATATCTGGAGGTTTCTTCTGTGAAAAAAAAATATACTGGGATTCTTTAGATATAAGCATATTTACTTATTAAATTCTATGTTTCAGAGTTATCCAGGGTTTATCCAGACTTATTAGGTCACTTCATAGAACAGTATGGTTTATTGAGTAATACTAGTTTTCTAAAAAGAAATATATTATAATGAACTACTAAAGTACTCAATATACATTCAGCTACCATTTAAAAATATCCCCATGGAAAGAGGCCACATATTGTTTAGTAACAAAAGCCCCTATAACTAAAATTAAAAACAAAAATGTAAGAGATATCTGTTAAAAAATAAAAGATAGCTGTTGAAATAAGTAATGTGGCAATTTTCTTTTGAAAAGAAATATAAATAATCCTATTTTAGTTGATTAGCGAAATGATTTTTTACAAATAAATGATGCTCATTATAAGGATGTTGTATTAAAATATAAATATTCCTTAAAGACCTTTTTTTTCCCTTGGATAAATTTACCCCTCTGACAAAAAGATTCCAGAATGTGGCAGGTGGATGGCACAAGAAGACTTATAGCCTGAGCAAAGCAAACTTAGGAAAAGATTTTAAAAAATAGATGAAGTGTTTTCTAAGCTAATGCTTGCCTACACTAGCCAGCTGAAGGTTTTAAATAATTTAATCCCTACAACAACTGCCAGCTCCAACTGGTAGCCTTAAACAAGGACTGGATTCACTGAACACTTCAACAGGTGCAGTCTAATAGTACATCCCTAAATCTGCCACTGCTCTGCGTTTGTACATGTGTAGGACCTTATATTCAACAGGACACTAATTAAATTCATCCAAATGCCTCTTGTTTTGCCCCATCTTCCACTATCATATTACCTAAGACATTCCTCTCTTTTTTTTCCAGAGATATACTTAGCACAATGTGCGGCCTATGAGTTTGTTTTCAATGTTAATTTTCTCATATTCGAATGTCCTCAATCATTCCCAAAATTTCTTTTATATCTGTAGTAATTTGTTTTGTTTTGATCAAGGGCATTGTGCTTAGTTCTGCTGTCTCTTTGTCCTCCTTTAGTGCAGAATAATTTCCTATCTTTTGCAGGGAGGCGGTGTCTTTTATAAACAGTAACTTTTTTTTAAGTCAAGACTATTGCTTTGCCAAATGTCAGTCAAATCAATCTTTTTTTTTCTTTGTAGTCCCCACCTCCACCTCCAACCTCATCCCTCAGCCCTGGGTTGAGAATCCAGATCTCTGGGTTTTACATGGTCTGCACTTTAGCCACATCAGCTGTCAGAGTCACCAAGTCACTTAGATAGTTAAGATATTTCTTATGGCTTCCTCATTAATGGACCTAGGCTAAAATTTTTGTAAAGATGCTATATTGTTGATTTGCACCCTTTTTGTAAGGGGGGAAGCTGTAAAGGGTTAACTTAGGCTTGGTTGGTCAAACTCTGTGCATTCCAAAGACTTAATTTTGTTCAGCCCCAGAAAGATAACCTCTGACCCCAAGGGATATCCTGCCTGAAAAGAGTGTTTATGAAGTACATCTGGGATCTCCTCTAGCAGTTTGACCAGATCATGTATGCTAATAATTTTATTTATGTTGAATACTTGTTCTGAATATTCCTGAAACCTGGGGGTCTAGAAACTGGGTACATAAAGTCAGTCACTTAATGCTACATGCCAATGTGATTGATCTCTGGACCCCAAGCTTGGGTCAGTTTCTCTGGTTGATAACACTTAACACATAAATGTCTATGTGAATTCCCTAAGAGGGAACAACTGGAAATTTACTCCTAGATCTCATCCATGCTCCTTTTCACTTTGCTAATTATGCCATCTTTTTTGTTCTCATATGTTGTGACTGTTAGTAAAACAGTTTTTTGGTTTTTTTTTTAGTTTCGTGAGTCTTTCTAGTGAAGGGATCTTAATGTCAGTTTGCGACCTTCTATGCTACATATTGATTTTTTTTTACTTTGTTCATTTTACTAAGTTGCTCCTAAATTTCTCTAAATCAAGGTATTTCCTCCTTTATAATTAAGTTTGATGGCATGATACTTTAAGATTGTGTGAATATCCTGTTCTCCCATAGTCTTTTACATAACATTATCAGTATTTATCTATGATTCTTCTATAAATCAATTATTGCGATGGTGATTAAAAAAGGGTGACTCTTTTTCTGTAATAATGTGGGCTCATAGATTGCTTTTTGTAATTAAGAGTTATAATCCACTCCCATTCTGTTTATTTTCATGTACAAATTGACCTCCTGTGTCCCCATCCATGTTTTCAGCACATTCCTCACTCTCTGATACAGTAAGAGATTCTCACCTTATCTTTCCCTGTCCCAGCTTTGGAAAAAACCATTTCTCCAAGTAGTCCTTGTTTCTTTTATTTTCTTTGAACATTAATTCCAAAAAGAGTCATCTGTAGTCTCTGGGAGTGATGAAAGCAAAAAAACATAGTCAAAGTAGTGTAGTAGGAGATCGGGAGAAAAAATTTCCATCTATTTGCAGTTTTAAGAGTCCCTGGTTGTAGATAAATCTTCACATACTTGTTTAAAAAACCTCAAGCATGCATACTTCTCTCATTCTCTCACTGAAAAGTAGTGTTGTATGTTGATACAATCCCCTTTACATCTTAGGACCTAACACTCTGAAAAAGTGCCTTAACACTGTAACAAGGATATTTTGGTCTAGATCGAGAAAAGCCAAAGTGTACCTTTTTAAGAAGCCAACGTCTTGTGACTACATCTTGTCGGAATGGACCGCTAGGTCAGAATAGCCTACATCTGCCACAGGTGTTTCAATGTAGGCATTCAGGCACTGATTTCATTTAATTCTGGATCGAATGAGAAGTAATTGGAAGGTTTTGAGCAGTAGGTTGACATGATCTGGCTACATTTGAGCAGGATTACTCTGACAGCTATATAGAAAATGGACTGAAGGCTCTGTGGTAGCCACTGGAAAAGTGTCTCAATGGCTTAGGGCAGGAAGCAGGATCAGCTGAGGGCCCTCGCTATGGCATTTGAAGGCATACTTTTCATTGGCTACTAAAGCAGGCCTCTTTCTAGAAATCACAGGACTTTAACAGATGACTCTGGCTCAAGGACTTTCCTTAACTGTATAGCACCCTAAGACTCTTCCACCCAATCTTCCTTTTCTCTCTTTTTAGGGTCAAACAACAGTCTGACTGCTCTTCTAACCTCTCCTGATTCTTTGCCCATATTTCCTAGAGGGGTTTCCCCATAATATATTTCTTATACATTTAATCCTGTCTTAATGAAGAACTTAAGCTAACATAGGGATCAAGGACAGAATCAGGGAGACCAGTTAGAAGGCAATCACAGATCCAAATGAGAAATGATTATAGCTTGGAGCAGGATAGTAGCAGTAGGAGTGGAGAAGAGTGATGTGATCATTTTTTTCCTTCCTCCCTCCATCCCTTCCTTCCTTCCTTCCTTCTTTCCTTCTTCCTTCTTCCATCTTTCCTGTACCAAAATTGTTTCTAAAACAAAGTATACAAGAGAGAAGCCAAGGATTGTTCTTGGCCTAAGACACAGAAAAGATGTTCTGAGATGATAAAGCCTGGAGAAGAGCAGGTTTGGGAAGCAAGACCAGAAGCTTGGTTTGGACATGTGAACTTTGAGATACTAATAGATACCCAAGTGGAGATGTCACATAGGCAATTGGTTTCATCTGGAGCGCAAGGTAGAGATTTTGGCTGAAAAAATAAGCTTTTGATTTACTCTATAGCTGGTATTTGAAGCCATGGAACTGGATATGATCAGCAAGGGAAAACAATGGTGATAGAAAAGTTCTTAAGAACTGAGTCCCGGTGCATTCTAAATTTTGGAGATAAAGGGTATTTAGCAAAAGAGACAAGAAAGATTATTTTGTTAGAAAATATATTTTGGCAAGCCCTGGTGGAGTAGTGGTTAAGTCAATCACCTCTGAAAGAATCAAGGCCGCATACCCCTTGGTTTGTGTCCCAGGCTTGGGGGAGAAGCAATCAGTGTGAACAGCTAAACAGAAATAAAATAAAAATGCTTCTTCCTCCTCTCTCTGTCTACCTGTCTGCCTACTTGCCTTCATTCCTGCCTGCACCTTTCCTAAAAAAAAAAAAATAGGTTTTTTTTTTATTAAACATATAAAAATATTTTAAATGAAAACTATAAAAATGTATTTTACTAAATGTTATTTGATAGAAAGTTTTTAAATTGCAGAACAATTTTTAGAATTTCCTTCACTGAAGGACTTTTGTCAATAAACCATCAGTTTTTGTTTGACTCTATTCTGTCCTTATTAGAAGATTGCTTCCCTGGTTATGAATACTGTTATTGTTGTTCACCCCCAGGTCACTGAAGACATTACTCCAGTTGGGTGGCCTCCAGCTAGTGTTGAGACTGAAGTGTTAAGTCTAATCATCATTGCTTTGTAGGTGATTTTCCTTTTTTCTCCTGCTTTTTTTTTTTTAAAAAGGAAAGGTGCAAGCAGGAATGAAGGCCAGCAGAGTCAGGCAAGCAGGAAGAGAGAGGAGGAAGAAGCATTTTATTTTTATTTTGTTGTTTACACTGGCTGTTTCCCCTCCATCCCAGCCCCAGGTCTTGAACCCTGGACTTGGGAATATATGTGGGACTGTTACCACATAGCTATACCATCTCCTGCTGATTTTAAGTCCTCTTTTTCTTTGATGTTCTACAGTTTTCCAATAGTGTATTATAAAAGTACATTGGGCTTTGTGAATCTGAGGATTGATGTCTGTGATAAGAAAATTATGAGCCCCTCCTGTGGGCACGGGGGTTCAAGCACAGGTCATGAAAGCTGTGGTCCTGGGTTCAAGACCTATGATCAGAAGGGAAAAAAAATGGAAAAATCATCAGCCATTGCATCTTTGAAAGTTGTCTCTTTTAAATTATGTTATTGCCTTCTGAAGATCCCATCAGATGTAGTTTAGACCTTATCAATCTATCCAAATTTCTTACCCTCTCTTTCATAGTTTCTTCCATTTTTACTTTCTGAGCTACTTCCTGAGTTTTTCAGGCCTATCTTATAGCATCTCTTTAATTTCCTTAAACACAATAATTATAATTACTTTATAGTCAAGTATCTAACTTTCCTGGAATTTAAATCTTGAGCAGACTATGTCAATCAAATTGTCAACTATAACCCTGATCATGGGGCAACCTGATATTTTATCCTTTTTTTTTCTCCTAAAGGAATGTGATGTGAAATATACAATAACACCTATGAAGTGTTCTAATCAGTTCTCTAGAACTAAGTTCTATCTTACAGGAGAATCGGGAATGGAAGTAAAAATTAACTGACATTGTAAGGAAATAAGGCAAATCCAGAATGCGGGACAGTTGAAAAGACAATTGACCAGTATTTTTCAAAAAATTAGGGGTGCGGTGTCATGATGTCATCAATATATTTTTTTAATATTAGCAGAAAATAAAATGTATAGGTATTGCTGGTTAGGTTAGGTTAGGTTAGTGGTTAAGTCAATGGCCTCCAGCCAATACAGTCCACATGTTTTTCAAGGACCCGGGTCCTCAACCCAGGGCCAGGGGAACAACCAAGATGAACAACTAAATGAAAATTATAAATAAATACTTTTCTCTCTTCCTGACTGCCTGCCTATTCACCTTCATTCCTACCTGCATCTTTCCTTTAAGAAAAATAAATAAAATATAAAATGTTTAAGTGTACACACACATAGAATGATCAAAGAAAAGGTGGCAAGATGTAAAAATTGTTAAATCTAGGCAAATAAATATAGGTATTTTAACATTCTTTGATTTTTTTTCTGTATGAATTTTTTTTTTTTTAAAGGAAAGGTGCAGGTAGAAATGAAGGTAAGTAGTCAAACAAACAGAACAAGAGAGAAGGAAGCATTTTGTTTTTATTCAGTTGTTAATCTTGGTGATTGCCCTGGTCCCAGGTCTTAAACCTGAGTCCTTGGGATGTATATGGACTGTGTCAAAGCGGCCTTATCTGCTAGGCTACCAGGGCACATTTGAACATTTTATACTTAAAAAATTTGGGGGCTTCATAAAAACAAATTATATATATGAGGAACAAAAACTTGGGGATAAAATAAAAATCACAAAATATTTTGTGCACAGATGTTGAATGACTGACATTAATAGAGATTGTTCACTCTTTATGATATTACCCTAAGGAGACAATTTATAAAAACTCTATTTTGCAATCTTCGCTGTTCTGGTCTTCCCGATACAGTTCTTTAACCTTCTCATTGATTCTTGTGAACTCTTTATCTCTTACATAACACAGTCAAAGTAGGCTTCCAGTACTGGTTACTAACAAAACCCTGCTAGCAGAATGGTTATGCTGCTTAATTTCCACTTACTTCAACAGGCCCATGCTCCTCCCTTCTTTGCCCTGCAGACCTCTAAAATTGCATCATTCTAGTTCCCTGACCCCCTTTTGATCTTCTGTGCACTGTGACTTACAGATAGGTAGGATACAGTCTCTGCCTTCCAGAAATTCAGTATTAATTAAACATTTAATTACTAAATTCCCTTAAAAAGTATAGGTATAAATTAAGGGTGCCAACAAATATTTTGCTAATCAATAATATTACTTTATAAATACACATGATTAACCTTTTAAGCTGTCATATGATGGAATTAACTTAAGCAATGTTCAAAATAGCAATTTCAAAGTTATTAAAGGGTGCACCTTTGTGGCTTGGTTGACTAAGATGACTGGGGTGTGGACCATGTAAAAACCCAAGGACCCAGGTTCACAACCCTGGTGATGGGGGCTCGGGGTGTGGGGAGCAGTGTAGCAGGAAGAACCAGAACAAAACAAATAAATAGGCAAAGTTATTAGAAATAAATATAAAGTTGAGTATTATTTTCAAAAACCCTATTTCATAAGAAAAGGGTAGATGAAACCACAGTTTGATAATAGATTATGAGAAAAAAATCTTAGGAGATTTAGATAATCTAATTGCTTAATTCAACTTCCAAAAAAGCCACTAAAATCCTGGGCTGCAATAGCAGAAGTATAATACTCAGACATACCCAGGATTGGGTAATACCAGTTGAGTGCAATGTCAATAAAGGTTTATGGGTTAAATGTTTAAACACGAGACGTTTAAGTCATTTTACTGATAATGAGGTATTGGTCATATGGAACATGGATGATACAAGAAGAAGAAACAACTGCTCCTCCTTTCTAAAGAAAAAAAGCAATAATAAAGCCCCTGAAGCAAGTAGGAGTAAAAGGACAGGAAAAACTGTCCCCAAACTTTTCACCCATCACAAGATTCCCAAATGTCTGTTTGTTTGTTTTTAAGAAAAACTGCAGACACGATTGAAGGTGAGTAGGCAGGCAGGCAGGAAGAGAGGAAAAAGAATCTGTTTAAGTATACAGTTGTTCATGTTGGTTTTTCCCTTCCTGGGTTGCAAACCTGGGTCCTTGGGCTTTCCTTGGATTATGCCACTGAAGTCGTAGACTTAACACCTGAGCCACCAGCACACACCAAGTTTCCCAAGTGTCAAGACACATTATTTTATAAGTGAGATTCATACAGTGATATATTGTACTGAATTTCTTGTATATCAATATACATATACACAAAAATTTGATGCAAAATTAAGAAACTTCTACCAGAATGGTTGCGTAGTGTGGATTTTTTTTTGTCATGTATAAAAATTGTTCATTCTTTTATTTAACTCCCATTGTGGATTTTTTTTAGGCTTTCACTTAAGAGAAAATGTACTGCATAATTAAATATTTTACTAAAAAAACCCCACATTTTTGTTTACTGTTGAATATGACTATAGCAATCATGATCGGTTTTCACATAGTTGTTCAAAGAATGGTGCAAAGGATGTGGCACTTCCTTTCTGTTACACAGCTGTCATCAAATTGTTACTAATTTTTTAAAGGAAAGGTGCAGGCAGGAATGAAGAAGGAAGGCAAGCAGGCAGGGAGAGGAGGAAGCACTTTTGTTTGTTTATTTTTATTTAGTTGTGCAATATAGTTGTTAAATCTGGCCCCAGGAAAACCTGGGTCTTTGGGATGCATGTGGACTGCACTCAACCAGAGGTGGTAGATCTAACCATTACTTCACTGGGCATGCCTCAATTTTTTTTTAAGAGTGGGAGGAAGGAAAGGAGAGGAGAAAGAAGGATGGGAAGGAAGGAAAGAAGGATCCTTATTTATTTGTTTATTTTGGTTCTTCACCCCAGTCCTATGTCTTGAACCCAGGTCTCTTGACTTTAATAATTTGCATAACAGGGTCTTTGCTGACTCAGTCATGAGGGCTGTCCCAGCACCATTTTTTCCCTTTTTTTTTTTTTTACTAATAGGTGACCTGGTAGCCAATGAAATAACAATAATTGTTTTTGTATCTGTTACTGTTTGATTTGGGGTGCTTCAAATTATTTTGATGTGACACTGGTACTTGGATTTAAAATCTTTAAAAACACTATGATTCCTTCAATTTAATAAGGTTATCTGTGTATTTATTGACACACAATGAAACACCACTGGGAAATCCTACCAACATTAAAATGGATTAATTAGTCATCTAGAATCATTTAGGAATTATGTAGTGCCTTTCTATATGACTACTAACTAGTGTCTAAATGAAAACAGTAACTTTATTAATCCATTGTTGATTGTACAAGCATTGAAAATTACTCTTCCAATTAGTGATGGATTATTATTATTTTCTCTCTTCGGGCCCCCTTTAGACAAGAAAAGACTTCTCAAAGAGTTGACTGGGGCTAGGGGTGTCTGCTATGATTAGGGAAGCTAGCAAAGATAAATTGGATAAAACCTATGACAAAGCATTTCAATTAACCCATAAAGAGATAATAAATACATACTTTTTGAAGCTTTGCTTTCTTTCTTCTCCACAAGTGATTTCTCTGAAGTCACTCAAGTATGAAGCCATTTTATTCTCTCTAAACTTCCAGCAGAACACTCTTTGTGCCAGATACAGCACATTCCATCCTTCTGTGTACTGCTACCAGTAAACAAATTAAATGGCCATCGCAGAGCCTAAGTATTCGTTGCCTCATAAAAGGAATTTAGAAGTCCTTGGATGAAAATCACCATAAAGAGTATAGTAGTAGTATTGTACTATTGTGCAGAATATTATTACACCAAAGATTGCACTGAGAGCCTTTTGTAGGCCAAATTCATGTGCCCAGATCAGACATGGCATTTTAAATAATGTAAATTTATGGAGAGTGTAGATTTTTCTCCTAGAAAATGAATACATCTTTTATACAATTTCCAGGATAAAGGATAATAATGAAACTGTGGAAACGAAGATCTAAAATAGTTTTATCTTTATGCAAATCAAATTGTTTTTAAAGTTGGTAAAATCTGTTTTGAGAAATTCATTTTCAAATGAATTATTTGGTGAACAAGTTCACATAAAAGTTGAGGGAACACAGGAAAGGGCACAAAGGTCACAGATCAATGATTTGCATCATACTGTAGACTGAAAAAAACAGAAGTTCATTCATTTTTAAGGCAAAAGAGAGTTTCAGAATGTATGATTTAAAATTGGTAAGTCATTTAATCACAAGAACAAGTCTAGATCTGTTTATACCAGTGTCCACATGGACTCTCTCTCTCTCTCTCTCTCTCTGTCTGTCTCTCTCTCTGTCTCTCTCTCTCTCCCTCTCCTTTTCTCTCCTGTTATCTCTCTTCTTTCAGCTTTAGGTGAAGCTTAAGTAACTGAGTTGTTTTATTCATCAATGGAGTATTGAGCAGATTCTGACTCATGTGCCCATCCTGATAAAAACATCTAGCATCTTCTCTCAGAAAGCAATAGGAAATATAGTCTGTGTCAGACCAGTTAAGATAGACTCTTTTTCTTTCTTTCTTTCTTTCTTTCTTTCTTTCTTTCTTTCTTTCTTTCTTTCTTTCTTTCTTTCTTTCTTTCTTTCTTTCTTTCTTTCTCTCTTTC
>RJWH01010838.1:0-14838 GCA_004363575.1 Solenodon paradoxus | reverse complement strand
AAATGCTTCATACGCCCCACAGTGCTAGAGATAACCCCATAATGACAACAATAACCCCCGTAGTACTTAGGTGCAGCCCACCACACTGCAGTGTTCACCTCCTTTTGAAAAATCAGGCCTGTGGGGGTGTGGAGAGGGTGGTGGGAAGCGTGGAATCCTCATTTATGTGGCCCTGTTTCCAAACGCGGGGCGGAAACAGCATTAGTCGTTGCAGGCTGCAGCACTCAGTGCTGGCAAGCACTGTCTTTACAGAGCAAAAGGGGCAGCTGTTTTTAGGCTCCCTCAAAATACTGGGACTGGGGCAAGTCAACTGTCCCTTTGTCCCATGTTAGCTGCAGCCCTGATTTAGTAAAAAAGGGACAACATTGACACTTATATTAAAATGACAGGATAGTCAGGAAATAATGAAAATAATAATACTGTCCCATTTAACACAAAAGGTATGGTTAATCTAAACATATAATAATGCCATCCTTTCATACTGATATATCTAACATTTTTAACTTGGGAAAGAATATATGATTGCAGGGGAAAGCCACAAAAAAATCAGCATAGTCACAGATAATAAAGAGAAAACATACAAATGGCAATGTCTGGCTTGGTCCAATTTTTGGTTGTATATTTTCTTTGGAATGAAAATCTAAACTCTGATAGCATGAATCAACACTGGTGTCCTCTTTCTGGTTCTCTGACACAACAGGGGACTGATGCTAGGAGTCTGTAAATCACTCTGATTTCATAGTAGAATATATCTTTAAGAATGGATACAAATAAAAAATAGAAAAGCATGCATCCCCTTTAAAACTGCTAGTAACTAAATAATTGTCCACAAAAGTTAGGAAAATGGGGAAGTAACCATGTAGGAAAATGTATAGTTCAGAAAGAGAAATAAGAATGCACTTGCTTTAGTTTGTCTTCGCCATCTTCATTATATTACAACTACATAAAAATTCCACTCGATGGTATGATAAAATTAGACTCCTATTTCTTCTTTTTTATTGGGAGGGGCATTTCATTCATTTATTTATATGTGGCTGACTATGATGTGATTTAAAATTTCAAACACACATTTGTAGTAAAATGTACCTCTGAACACTCCATAACATTTTCAGTCTGTTTCTTGACTCTTTTTTTCTTCTTTGTTTTTGGGGATAGGTGTTCTGAGATCTTTGAAACATTTAATAAGTTTCATTACATTATGGTTAAGGATCCATGGGTTACTGGAAACAAATATATGAACTTAAATTCTGATAAGAGGTTTCATTATGATTTATAGATAAAATATACTAATATAAACATAAAGTCAGTCTAATGCAATTTAAAATCCCTATACATCCACTGTCATTCACTTATCTTTCCTATGACTGTGGAATTAAGTTAGGAGTATATTTCTTGAATAGTAAATTAATGTAGTATATATCAGGACCAATATTTCTTTTAAACCACTACATACAGTATTGCCCTTTATCTCTAATATATGAAAAATACATTAATTACAAAAAATAACTATTTTGCACACATATCTTTGCAGAATATTTTTAAAATTGGGTCCTCTTACATAGCAGTTCTCTATTGCTATTTAAATACAACTTTGTATTTTTCAAAGTTATTTATCAATAATATTTCAGTCATTACTTATTAAAATGCAAAGCTTATTTTGGTTTATTTATGATTTAAAAACATTTGTAGTACATTGTACTTTGCTATAAAGATAAAACATATTTTTCAGGGAAAGAAAAGGAAGATGTAAAAAGGAAAAAAATAGTTAACTAAATCCCAAATACCTATATAAAATCATTCTTATTGTTAATTTTTAATTTATACTGAAAATGCTGGTTTTCATTTCTGAATCATCAATGTGATTTTGCTCATGATATTTAATGTAATTTCTTATACTGCCTCACTTATTTAGTAAAAATTCCTTTAATATGACAAATTTTTATGACTCAAACTTAATATACTAAGATCAGTGAATTTATTTTAATTTATATTGTATTTTGATTATAGATAATAGCAGCAAAAACAGAGTCAGTGATTAGGGAGACCAAGAGCCCTTGCAATTTTTAGACTTCTATGATTTTATTTATAGAAAACATTGAAACATCAATTTACATTCCTTCATAAATATCAGGCCAATCTGTAGCCCTCCACTCATAACTAGAGTGAATTGGCTATTACCATATTATAAGCATTTGTCCTCAATGTTTAATTTGACTACATGTATTCATATACCATGTGTTTTCACCAGCTGCTATTAGGTACATACTCAGCGGTCACACAACAAACTGTACCCTAATTAACCTAAGACCTTAATTCTGCTATCACAGCATCTTTGTTTTAAGCAACTGAGTAAAATATGCTTGAGCTGAGTGAACTTTCACACGCAGAAACAATTTAAAAGACTTACAAAGACAAACATTAACTGGATATACTGTTGTGAGTATATATGAATTATCACATATAAAATAAGAAAATAAAAACAGACCCTGTGGAAGTTAAGACAATTTTTCTCTGCTGAAAACTTTCATTTTACTGTATAGCACTTTCAAGGCATCTGAAACCATGTTTGTTGCTGTATGTGTGTATGTAGATGTGTGAGTACCCACATACATACATGAGTCCACTCTATACAACTACAAATATAAAATGCATGTTCATCAACCACTTCGATTAACTCATATGATAAGACAAAACATATATGCTACTATATTATCAGATCGGCAACATCAAATATATTTTGATCTTATTAAAGTACTCAAAGATAATCTACAAAAAAGTAACAGGTATCTACAAAAAAAACAGAATACAAATTATGATTATTAGTGTACCTTGTCATCACTACTGGAAAACAAAGAACTCAATACTGATAACAGATTAACAAGAAAATATCACCAAGAAATATACTATTTTTATCCTTGTATTTCCTAAACCATACATGTGGTTGGAATAGACAACATTCTAAGTTCACAGGATAATGAAACAAGAATTATCTTGCTATAAACATACTCCCAAAGTGTTATTTTTTATATTCATTTTTATTTAACTTATTTTATCAATTCTTTACAAGAATAAGTTATATATACATGGTTGCAGCAAAAAATTCAAACAATTCGGGCCATTAAAAAAAGACATAGTAAAAAGTTAAACACCTAAAGCATGTAAGAGGGCAGCATACGGTCTTCAAGAACTTTTTATACATTTACACAATTTCAGTTATTTTAATGCAAAATAATACACATATACATATAATTGTGAGCAATTTTTATTCCTTATGGGTAATAACAACAGTATCTTTGTATTGTGTGTTTTGGAATAGATTAAATTTAATGACCGAAAAATATAAATTGTGAATATATTCATATGGAGGTCTTTCTTTAATATATATTTTATATATATGTATATGCTCATATGTGAAATGTGCATACATGTATATATGGATATATGATGTATATACAAAAGATACATATATCCAGCATTTCCTAGTATGGTGTCTTCCAGATACTTTTATAGGTATAAAATGATTATTTATAATAAGATTATATAGGCTATTTTTCAAAATTTTTATTATAGCAATAATATAGATACTAAATGCTTATTATTTTAAAAAACTGAAGAACACAGTTCAATTCAATTTATTAATGGTATGTGTTCTTTACATTTTCTTTTTCATAATTTGAAGTTGTTTCCCAAGAGATCATACTCTATGAGGATGATTATTTCCCTCACACAGCCTAGAAGGCTTGGATTCCACCAGTCATAGAACATATATGAGGACATTTTCCAGAGAAAGATTGTGAAATCCTTCTTAATAAGAGGTTTACTATAGCTAATCGACTGATACATGAATTTAAATGTAACATTTCTATCACGGTTACTGATTTGATTTGTTAGTCATATCTTGTTGGAAAAGAAGATAGATCTTACTGTCTACATGAAAATAACTGCATTTCCATGAAAAACAGAGACTCAACAAATTTACTTTGTATAATATTTGCCTTAGTTTACCTTCTCTCAAACAGCAGAGTTTGAGAATCAGACATGCTTGCCTGCATAATCAGGCTATTATATTATACAGGTGACCCTTACATTGACCCTTAAGAACACTGTATAGTCAAAGATCATTTTAAAATGAGTTTTATTTTATATAAATGTTAAATATTCGATATAGATATGTATTTAGACATCAATATATGATTAGAGTTTAAAAATATATTAAGTTTAGCATATAAGACAATGTCTGTACTATAGGGAATTAGTCATAATAAATTTCTAACATTTTACTTAAGATACTAAAACATGTTCATTATTTTGCGACTAAACCAGTTCACTTTCACTAATAGTTTGCTATTACCCTCAGATTCCTGACCTGAATCCTAAGCCTCAGGACCTCCCTTTACCATGAAGTCTCTGATCCATTGCCTGGGCCCAGTAGAACTGAGCAATGCTATTCAGGCAAGAAACCCAAGAGCAGATGTGTTCTTGCATTTACTTCATTTACATGAAGTCCGGTCGCAGGTCTTCCTGTTTGGAGTACTTGCTACACTCTACTCCATGCTTGGATTCCAGATCCTTTCACTGACACTCACATTGGTCATTATATCCCCTCCACAGTTGCCACACCACATGTCTGGTAATTCTCAAAGGTGGATGCATACATTTCTACAAATAATAAGGACTGTTAAGATTGATGTTCTGCAATATCATTGTCTCTTCCATTCAATGGCATTGGCTCTTCCAGTTAATGCCAACTGACACCTTTATTCAAATGATGGTTTTGTACTTTCCCAGGTTGGTCCTAAGATAAGCCTGATGAGGGATAATTACTCTTCATGCTACACCCAAGCTCTCTCTTTGCCAAACTTTCTCACTGGTGGTAGAGTGCAGAAGGTAAGGGGTTGGGATGGATGCAATCAACATTGAAAGAGATCGCATTCTAACAATGCAGTAATAAGAGAAGAATTCAAGGGAAGTTATTGGACAATGTGTTACTCTACATTTATAGTACAAAATTCTGAGTGATGAATTTAGCATGATTTAAAAACAGAATATATTCACACTTTACTGTATACTATGGACAAATACTACATTTATGGTCATTGTTAATGAAGTACAGTGGCAATCATAGAGTTATTGGAAGTTAGTATTCAGAGGAGGCACAATGATGGATGATGTAGCATCATGAGTAATGATATAACTAGGTTTAAATAAATGACATTGGAGAACTGCAGAGGCAAGATCTATATTATTTCAATACAGTTTCCCAAGAGCTATTGCCTTGTAAGTAACAATAGTAGTGAAGCCTTTTCATGTGGTGGGAGACAGGAAATTTGCTCTGAATGTACAATTGACAATAAAGAGCATGATGAGATGGATACTGGTCCTGAAGAGGAAGAGGTGATGCCTGAATAATACGAAGAATCTATGCAAGCACTAAAATGACAATCAGAAAACATTTAAGTGCATTTTCTTTATTACTCTAAATCATAGTTTAGTAATTATGGTATAATTCATCAGGATCTATTAGTTTCATAATTCATTTTCAGTTTCATTTCAGTTGTACAGAAAGAAGGCCCACAAAAACACATGCTCAGGGCCCACACATATTAGAGGTGACCCTACCACTTGAGAAAACTTTACATCACTTTTACGTTTCTTAACATTAAAAAAAGGTGCATGAAAAACAAAAATGTACATGAGAATTACTATATTAGTTCTTATTGCTGTGTAGATGGCTACCCCCTAACTTAGAATCTTAAAACAACAATTATTATTTCATACAATGTTTGAAGATCAGAAATATGGGAATGAATTAGCTGAATGGTTGAAATTCGGGGTATAAAAGAAACAGCCATGCCGTGGCCATGTAGGTGTCTCCCCATATGGCTTCTCATATATGTCACCTTATTTTTCCCAGGGAAGTGATCTTAGAAAAGTGAGCATGTTCAAGACATAAACACAGCTTTATAAATCCTATTCTCAGAAGTGACATCCTAACGTTTTTCCGTTTCTATTCTTCAGATGTGAGTTACAAAGTACAAGCTATTCTCAAAGGAAAAAGAATGGAGACCTCTTGATGGGAAGAGTAACACAGCATGCTTTGTACATATTGTTTATCAAACTTATTAACATAAAATTAACAAAAAAAGTTTATATGTGTACAGATAATTATGTGGTAAATGTGAATGGAATATCACAATCAAGTTAATATTTCATACCTCAGATTGTTATTTTCTATGTTTGCAGTGAGAATGCTTCAAAATTATATATAATATATAAAATGTGTAATATATGTAAATTACATGTATGTATATATATATATATATATATATATACATACACATTCAAAGTGTTTACTTTTTCAAACAAATGTCACAGCACTGTATGCATCCCTTATAATTTAGTAGACAATGGTCATTGAGTAACACTTAGAAAAAATAAGAAGAAAAAATGTTTATTTGTATTCTTTTTTTGTTTTGTATTCTCTATAATGTGGGGGTTTTTTTGTTTTTTTATTTTTTAATTAATTACATTGATTTACACATAGGTTTAAGGTCTAAATCACTGTAAATTAATGTACTAAGCTTACCACCAACATACCATTCTTCCTTTATCTTATGACTGATCCCCTAATTTCAATTTGACAGGCCTCTCCTCCGCCTTCCCTGTGTATAACCACTAATTTGATTTTACTGACTAACATCCTATCTTCTGTTTGATTTTGTTCATGTTTATTGGTTTCTCTACATACCAAATATGAGTGAAATCATACAAAATCTGTCTTTCTCTTTCTGGTTTATTTTACTAAATTAATTCCCTGTTGGTCCATACATGTTGCAAATAGCAGGATTCAATCTCTTTTGATACTGAGCAGTATTCCATTGTGTATATATACAGCATCTCCTTTAGCCACTCCTCTGTTGATGGGTACTCTAGCTGCTTCCAGTTCTTGGATATTGCAAATAATATTGCAGTGAACATGGAGATGCATCTATCTCTGTGAATTAGTATTGCATTGGTTTAAATTTATTTTTATTTATTTAAAGAAAAGGTGCAGGAAAAAATGAAGGTGAACAGCACATAGACAGGAAGAGAGAGGAGGAAGCAGCATTCTATTAATTCTATTTAGCTGTCCATCCTGGTTTTTACCCCTAGCCACAAGATGTGAACCCAGGTTCTTGGAATTTATGTGAACTGTGCTGGCCAAAGGCAATAAACTTGCAACTATTGTGTTTTTGTAATGAAAAACAATAGTGGAATAACTGGATCATGTGGAATTTCTACTCTGTTTTGATGCATCTCCATACTGCTTTCCACAACGGTACATTTTACACTCCCACTAATAATATCTATGTGTTTTCTTTTCTCCATATCCTCCCCAAACACTTTTTTCCCCTACTTTTGAATAACAGCCATTCTCACAAGTGTGTAGCAATATCTTGTTGTTTTTGATTTGCATTTCCCTAATAACAAGAGACGTAGAACATTTTTTTCATTTGCCTTTTGGTCATCTTTACATCTTTGTAGACACATTTATTCCGATATTCTACCCATTTTTTAAATTGGATTGTTGTTTTTCTAGTGTGGAGATTTATGTATTCTTTATATATTTTTGATATTAACCCCTTGTCAAATGTATGATGTACAAATCTCCCAATCAGTAGGATGATTTTTCATTTTGATGAGCTTTTGTTTCATTTTGGTTTTTGCTTTCTGCAGTACAGAAGTTTTAGGTTTGATTGGAAGTTGCCTTTGTTTATTTTGAATTTCATTTACTTGACACTGGAGTCAAGTTCCCAAAGGCAACATTAAGTTCAATGTCAAGAAGAATTTTGACTGTTTTTCTTCTGTGCATCTCATGGTTTTAGGTCTTGCATCCAAGTCTTAAATTCATTTTGCATTAATTTTTGTATCTGGTGTTAGTGATTTAGTTTCAACCTTTTGCATGTGGCTGTCCAATTCTACCAACACTATTTACTGAAGAGATTGGGCTTGTCCCAGTGTATGCCTTGTTTCCTTTCTCATAAGCTAGATGTCCATATATGTTTGGGGTTTTTATTTCCATGCTGTAATTTGTGTTCCATTAATCTCTGTGTTTTTTTTTTTTTATTCCAATACCATGTTATTTGATAGCTACTATTTTGTAATATAGTTTGAAGTCAGGGAGTATGACTCATCCAATTTTGTTCCTTTTTTTCTCAGGATTGATTTTGCTATGCAGGGTTTTTTATAGTTTGAAACAAAGTTCACATTTTTTGTTCTTTTACTGTGAAGAATATCTTTGGGATTTTGACAGGGATTGAATTAAATCTGCTTATTGTTTTAGATAACATAACCATTTTAATAATGTTAATTCTTCCAATTCATGAGCATGGAATATCTTTCCATTTTTCTGTTTTCTTTTCTTTTTGAAATAATGACACAGTTCTCAGAGGAAAGGTATTTCAGGTCTTTGATAATGTTTATTCCAAAGTATTTCGTTCTTTTGGATGCAATTGTAAATGGTATTGTTTTCCTGAGTTCTCTTTCTGCTAGTGTGTTATTTGCATATAGAAGCGCAACGAACTATGCATATTAATTTTGTAGCCAGCCACTTTACTGAATTCATTTAATGTTTCTAGCATCTTTCACGGGAGTAGTTGGAATTCACTATGTACAAATATATGTATAAATATATATATATATGTTTATCTATATAGATATCATCATGGCATCTGCAAATAGAGATTGTATATATTCTACATCCTTTTAATTTTTAATGTACTGGTCATGATTTCCAACACTATGTTAAATATTGGTCGAGTGAGTTAACATCCTTGCTTTGTTCCTGATCTTAGAGAAACAACATTGAGTTTTTTGCCATTGTGTATTATTTTGCCTGCGGACTCACATCTATGGACTTTATTATGCTGATGCATATTCAATCTATGTTCATTTTTGGAGAGTTTTTAACAAAAGTATTTTGAATATTATCAGATGCTCTTACTGCATCTATTGAGATAACCAAATGATATTTGTCCATTTTATTATCGATGTGGTATATCACATTGATTCACTGGCATAAACTGAAACATCTTTGCATCCCTTGAGTGAATACCACTTGGTATTGGTGTATGATTCTTTTAATGAATTGTAGAACTCAGTTTGCTAGTATTTTGCTGAGAATACTTGTATCAATATACATCAGAAATAATTGGTCTGTAATTTTCTTTTTTGATGATGTCCTTTCTGGTTTGGAAATCAGAGTAATATTGTTGTCATAAAAAGTATTTGGAAGGTTACCTTCTTCAAATTTTTGAAATGGTTTCAGAAGTGTTGGTAGTTACTGTTCTTTCAAAATTTGGTAGAATTCACTAGTGAAACTATTTGTTGCAGGGCTTTTGTGTTTTTGAAAAAAAATTATCACAGTTTCAATTTCCTTACTCAAGATAGATCTATTCACAATTTTTATTGCTTTCTTAATATGTCTTATAATGTTGCATGAGTCGACTAATTCATCCATTTCTTCCAGGCTCTTTACTTTGTTGTTATTTATGTGCTCATAATATTCTTTTATGATCCTCTGTATTTCTGTAGTATCAGTTGTAATTTCTCTGTTTTTCTGATTTTATTCACTTGTGTTTTCTCTTTCTTCTTTGTGGGCCTGATCAGTGGTTTGTCTATTTTAAATTTTTTCTTAGAACAAGTTCTTGGTTTCAGGTGGCACACTGGTCATTGGTTTATTTTATATTTTTGAACCTTGCAAGGATCACTTACTAAATTAGGGAAGTGGAAGATGGCTGCTGGGTATGAGAGGGGTATGTATAGTGAGGGATAACTGTTGTAGGCTGTAGGCTTTGGGAAAGCTTGTTCATATGGGTAGCACTAGAGTCAATCTTCCTTTCCAGGATCTCACACCTGCAGTCTATATGCTAGAGGGCTGACAATCTCCAGTGCTGAAGGCTGCATCCCAAGGAGTGGGAGAGGAGAGTGCAGTACTGCCTCTGCTTGTGATTTTTGCCCAGTTTCCAAGCAATGCGAGGACTAGAGTCTGGACCTCTACCTTTCCTCTTTGGCTTCACTCAAGCCAAGTTTGTATGTTACCACACAATCTTTTCTCTCCCCTGAGCTTCAGGCTATGTCCTTTTTCTTTGCTGCCCCACCCATTTTTCCCACAGTAGCAGTTGCCCCAAAGTCACTTCACCACCACAGCCACCTACTACCATTGCTACACACATAACTGCACATAACTTCAGTCAAAGAGACACATGTAGTTCCTCAGGTGATCTGTTCAATGAGATCTCTGTTATTCCCTGAGTTACAGGGAATCTGTGGGTCTCCTCACTGATACTGCTTAAGTAGAGAACAGTTAGTTTTTCCTAAAAGAAAAGCAGGGAACAACCTCAGGACCATCTTTAATCTGTATTCTTTATAAATTTGAATTGTAGCCTATTTGGAATTGTGGAAGCAGGCAAACTGCAAATATTAATAAACTCAATTAAGTTTTAACTCTACAATTTTATGTAAGAATTTTGGAAATTAAGTTTAAATTTGGCTTTATAGAGAAATACATTTATTATTGACATGAGTTTGCTTATAAGAGCATGATTTTCATGTTTATCTACATATTTTAAATGAAATAAGTGTTTTTATAGGATGTTATACTATCAGGGATAATATAAATTTAGTGGAATCCTATGTTTTTACAATTTTAGTTTTAATAATTCTTTAAATTTTAAATTAATAGAATCATATGACCAGAAAAGTAATTAGTTCAATTAATTTGAATATTTATGAGAGTTGCACAAATTACATTTTCTGTACTGTGATAAAAGTCAGATAAAATTAAAATAACCATGTTAATTTGTTCATAAACTCACTTTGATTATATTTCATATAGTTTTAAATCAAACATTTTGTTTATTGTAAAATTTCTCAATTGCCTTCTTTCATCAGCTAGAATATCAATTTTAATGTCTTTACCTCTTTTGCTGGCAATCACTCTTTATAAGCAATTCGATTATTTCTCTGAGACTTTTTAAATAATTTGGACATTTTTTCTCTTTCTGAGGTTATTGAGTTTTTTAGGTTTTACTATCTAGCTTTCTTTTAAGTAGATGTTTAATAGTTTGTATGGGTTGATCAGTATACAAGCTCTGAAATATTTATAAACTAATTTATTAATTTTCCAGAGTTAGGCAAAGAGAAATCAACTCATATTAATAAAAGATCTCATACGCACAGGAGTCTCTTATTGAAGTGTCAGAGACTTAGGGAAATATGCAGATGCTCACTTTATGCAGGATGTGAGTCATTTACCAAAGTAGATTACCAGGTAGAGATCACGGACAGGTACAGTAGCTATACACCAAGAAACCCCGGAATGAAGATTTTATATTCAGTAAGTGTCGTTCCAGCATTTTCTCTAATTTCAGTCCAAATAGGTTTAGGATTGCAATACAGGCTTAATTTTAGTGCCTATTTACTATCTGCTTATTAATAATTAATGTTAATTACATAATATAAAGTAACAAATGTTTCCTGGACACTTATTAACATTTTGTTCCTGTTAGCAGATATTTTATTTATACATTCTTGGTCTCAAGTTGCATTTTATAAACATTTCTAGTTCTGTCAAGAGTGAAAAATACCTTACACTTAGGCAAACATTTTTAGAGCATCAACAGTGATTGTATTTCATCTACATTTAATTAATAACACAGAAGACTTCATACAATTTCTATTGAAACTAAAGGAATCTCAGACATCAGAGGGCTCTTATTTCTCAACTACCACAGATGGCTGATAGCTCTAAAAATGATATAATATTTAGGACCAGTTCCAAAAGCTACACAATGGAAGGAGAAAGTGCCAGTCACTGGGGGAAAAATCTATAATTATAAAAATCATAAAAAATATGCCTTGCGAGAAGAAGAGTATTTTTTTCCCTCTCTGCATACATATAGACACACAGAAAACTGACTCAGTTTTACAAATTCAGTTATCAGGAAACACCAAAACTTGCAAGTCTGTTGCTTCATCAATGTGATAGGACTTTTAGGGAAGCACAAAGAGTTTTAAAACACAGTTGATTTTACTTCTTTGACCCGGATGCTTCTCTTCAGTGAGCATAAAGCTTTGTGTTTATTTTCTATAAATGATTTAAGCTACTAATGGTATATAAACATATCAAATAACACAGGCTATCCTATCAAAAAAACAGAAGGCAAAAAAGCATCTCCACTGAAAACAATAAGTGATGAAAGCAACTTTTCAACTTCACAACTAATACAGATAGTTTTACCATACATACCATCTTAGAAGAAAAAGTATATCTTTTTCACATTTGTGACTTTCCAATAATTTTAATTTAAATGTCAATTTTGTTCCATTTTTAATAAACCAGGACCATCTTTAACGTGGAACAAAAGGGACATGTGTATTGATCAAGTCCAGTCTGTGGAGGAGCCCAAAGCCAGCTGACCTTTTTGCCGCATGTTAAAGATCCCACAGACACTGGAATTCCATTGGCTTGGTCGCTACTACTGTTCCCATCTCTGGTGAGTAGTCACCAGGGGAGAGGGTTCTCCCCACACTGCCTGCACCTATTTTTTCAAGGGGAGCAGACCCCTCAAGTGCAGTTGAGTTGCAGGTAAATACTATGGGGGATATTTCTAGCAATATGGGAGTTATCTCTCTGGTTATGAGTATAGGGCTACAGATTGACCTTATGCTTATGAAGGAAAGTAAAATGATGTTTAGATTTTTTCTATAAATAATGTAAGAGTAGTCTAAAAATTACAAGTGCTCTGGGTCTCCCTAATGACTGACTCTAACAAATTTTGCTGTTATTATCTATAATCAAAATATAATATAAATTAAAATGAATTCACTGATCTTAGAGTATTAAATTTGAATCATAAAAATTTGTCATATTAAAGTAACTTTTACTAAATAAATGAGGCAATATAAGACATTACATTGAAATATCATGAGTAAAATCATATTGCTTATTCAGAAATGAAAACGGGCATTTTCAGTATAAATTAGAAATTAACAATAAGAATGATTTTATATAGGTATTTGGGACTTAGTTAATTATTTTTTCCTTTTTCCATCTTCCTTTTCTTTTCCTGAAAAATATGTTTTGTCTTTATAGCAAGGTACAATGTTCTACAAATATTTTTAAATCACAAACAAACCAAAATAAGGTTTGCATTTTAATAAGTAATAACTCTGAAACATTATTAATAGCTTTGAAAATTACAAAGTTGTATTTAAATAGTAATAGAGAACTGCTATATAATAGGACCCACTTTTTAAAATGTTCTGCAAAGGTAAGTATGCAAAATAAATAGTTATTTTTGCAATTTATGTATTTTTGATTTATTAAAGATAAAGGGGAATATCGTATGTAATGGTTTAAAAGAAATATTGGTCCTGATAAATACTACATTAATTTGCTAATCAAAAATATACTCCTAACTTAATTCCACAGTCATAGGAAAGATAAATGAATGACAGTGGATGTAGAGGGATTTTAAATTGCATTAGACTGACTTTATGTTTATATTAATATGCGTTTATCTATAAATCATAATGAGACCGCTTATCAGAATTTAAGTTCATGTATTTGTTTCCAGTAACCCTTGGATCCTTAACCATAATGTAATGAAACTTATTAAATGTTTCAAAGATCTCAGAACACCTATCCCCAAAAACAAAGAAGAAAAAACAGACAAGAAACAGACTGAAAAAGGTATGGAGTGTTCAGAAGTACATTTTACTACAAATGTGTGTTTGAAATTTTAAATCACATCATAGTCAGCCACATATAAATAAATGAATGAAATGCCCCTCCCAATAAAAAAGAAGAAATAGGAGTCTAATTTTATCATACCATCGAGTGGAATTTTTATGTAGTTGTAATATAATGAAGATGGCGAAGACAAACTAAAGCAAGTGCATTCTTATTTCTCTTTCTGAACTATACATTTTCCTACATGGTTACTTCCCCATTTTCCTAACTTTTGTGGACAATTATTTAGTTACTAGCAGTTTTAAAGGGGATGCATGCTTTTCTATTTTTTATTTGTATCCATTCTTAAAGATATATTCTACTATGAAATCAGAGTGATTTACAGACTCCTAGCATCAGTCCCCTGTTGTGTCAGAGAACCAGAAAGAGGACACCAGTGTTGATTCATGCTATCAGAGTTTAGATTTTCATTCCAAAGAAAATATACAACCAAAAATTGGACCAAGCCAGACATTGCCATTTGTATGTTTTCTCTTTATTATCTGTGACTATGCTGATTTTTTTGTGGCTTTCCCCTGCAATCATATATTCTTTCCCAAGTTAAAAATGTTAGATATATCAGTATGAAAGGATGGCATTATTATATGTTTAGATTAACCATACCTTTTGTGTTAAATGGGACAGTATTATTATTTTCATTATTTCCTGACTATCCTGTCATTTTAATATAAGTGTCAATGTTGTCCCTTTTTTACTAAATCAGGGCTGCAGCTAACATGGGACAAAGGGACAGTTGACTTGCCCCAGTCCCAGTATTTTGAGGGAGCCTAAAAACAGCTGCCCCTTTTGCTCTGTAAAGACAGTGCTTGCCAGCACTGAGTGCTGCAGCCTGCAACGACTAATGCTGTTTCCGCCCCGCGTTTGGAAACAGGGCCACATAAATGAGGATTCCACGCTTCCCACCACCCTCTCCACACCCCCACAGGCCTGATTTTTCAAAAGGAGGTGAACACTGCAGTGTGGTGGGCTGCACCTAAGTACTACGGGGGTTATTGTTGTCATTATGGGGTTATCTCTAGCACTGTGGGGCGTATGAAGCATTT